>JAPVLO010001233.1:0-192172 GCA_027257055.1 Cephalopachus bancanus | reverse complement strand
ATAAAGATGGGGGTACAATTCAGAGTTAGGTATACAAACGTTGATTATGCAGATACCCTTGTTGATGAGGTATGCTCCTCCCTCCCCTAGCAGTTTTCCTCACCTGCCAATCCCACCCCCCTGCCCTGACTGTTTCCCACTACTGCCAATCCCTTTCTTATAGTATTATGCTTGTTCAAGGTCTGCTTATGAGTGAGAATATATAGTAGTCTGTTCTATGTTTCTGTGATAGATCACCGAGTAAGATCGACTCCAAATCCATCCAAGTTGCTGCAAAGTACATATGTTTGTCTTTCTTTACGATTGCAAAATATTCCATTGTGAATGTGCACCACATCTTTTTCTAATAGAATTCATGATGAGGTTCAGTGGGAGGTTCAAAACTTCACCTGTACCTGAACTACTTATGTACCCAATCCTGACTTGTACCCACAACTCTAAAAGATAAAAATTTTAAAAATAAACAAATAAATAAAAGAATTCTCAATTGACAAGGCATTTTTTTCTTTTAGTACTTAATCAGAATTTTAAGATGCTTCACTGAATCTAAAGTGCTTTTCTCTGTAACTGAATCTAACACTTTTTTTTCCCTTTCTGGTTGCTCTCAAAGTTTTTACTTATTTTTCAGCAATTTTATTACACTGCACTAGATATGCTTTTCTTTGGATTGATTGTACTTGGGAAGCTGTGAGCTGCATGGATATATGGTTTGTTATTAATATATTGTCTCTTCAACTGTTTCTTCCATTTCATTTTTGGCACTTCATTAACCCATGTTTGCTATTATCTTGCAATTCTTGGACACTTTAAAAAAAATGTCAGCACTCTTTGTTCTCGTTATATTTCAGTTTCATAATTTCTGTTGCCATGTCCTGAAGTTCACGTATTTTCTGTTTCATGTCTAGTGTACTTATATGTCCACAGAAAAAGTATTAATATTTATTACTGATATCAATAATTTCACATCTAGAACTTCCTTTTGATTATTTTTTTGTGATTTCTATTTCTCTGTCTAAATCTTTCAGTTGTTCACATGCTGTTCAACTTTTCTTAACATTCTGGTCTACAGTTTTAAATCCCCATCTCTGAGTCTGGATATGCTATTAACTTTCTTAACAATGGGTCACATTTCCTTGCTTTTTCATATCTTATACTTTTTGATTGCATATTAAGCAATGTGTGCAGAAAAACAGTTTAGATGAGGTAAATAATACTTAGGTACCTTAAACAGCATGCAGATTCTTCTTTCAGGGCATTAGAATTTGAAATTGAGTCAATCTGTTCTAAAGTTTAGCTGGGTCTTAAGTTGCATTGTTCCTATAATTATATTCAACTTACACACACTTCAAATTTTATTTTGCAGGCAGGATCATAAACTTTGTTTTATCCGTTCTGAGTGCTCAGCTCTCTTTATCTCAGCTCTTCTGCCCTATCTTTATATTTTAGCATCTCCCATGTAGCTACATGTTAGAGGTGTCATTTTCAGTTATCCTGCCCTTTCTCCAGTGGTAAATGGTATTTTGATCCACCCAAAATGAACATTGCAAAGTCCCCACCTCAGATAATCTGGGAATTTATCAGACGGCTGCATTTAATGACACAACAAACAATGAGCATAAAAAACGAAAATGCATTCATATTCACACCATCAGGGCCTCCCAGAACAGGAGGAGCTTTGAAGGATTGTCCAAGAAAAGGCAAGATTATGGAAGTAAAAATATTTATACGTTAATTAGGAAGGAATTATATCTCATATGAGTTGAGAATCAATAGGTTAGATTTGAACTCTAATTGCTTTTGCAGGTACTATGGAGAAGTGACTTTTTTTCTAAATTTATCAAAACATGCCATAGGGCTGCTTATCAACCTAACATCCATTGTGGTATTTGAGTTGTCAGTTACAGATGGAAGAAATTGGGGTAAGGAAAATGAAAGACTTTGGTGGAGCATCCCTGAGTCACAAAGGACTTAAGTAAATCAGTTGTTATATAAACATCACAAACTGATAGGTCTTTCTCATTGCAGATGGCCAGTGCTTTATGCTTTGTGTAAGACCTGGATTGGGAATAATCGGCATTCTTGCTCTGCCTTCATAAGACACACAGAAGATGCTACTTGCCTGGATCTCAAATGAACTTTCTCTTGTTGCCCTGTTGTACACCTAATGTGTAGAAATTACTTGAATTTCCTGTTTCACCCTCAAACTATATCATGGCTGGTATACCTGTGCCTTAGAGGGTGTCTTTTTCAGTTCTCTTCCCCTTCCCACAACTTTTGAGCTTCAGTGAGAACTATGAAAAAGAGTGGACAAATGGGTGCAAATTTCCCTTGTATCTGAGGCACCCAGGGATTTTAAGTGATCAAGAGAGCCAACACTCAACCTTGCCAAACTTATTGAAAACTCATCTCCTGTCATATTTTCATCATCTGTAGTGGTTTCTTATCTCTTTCACTGCTTTACCAAAGAAGAAAGCAACTGCGTGAGATATCACCTAGTGGATTTTAGTTTATTAGGCTGCTTTTCAACATATCTGTCTTATGGCGTTTAAAAACATGCATAATTTTGAGATAATTCTGTTTGTTCTCATTGTTAGATTAGGAGAATTTATTTTAAAATATCTTTATTGATACTTCCTAAGTATGAGCAACACTTTTTAAAACCTTTTTTTGGGTTCACCGCTATGTATTTTTAGATAGTATATTAGAGCAATACTGTATTCTGTTTTATTTCCCCTGAATTTATTTTAGCATATTTCCTGAACTTTATGCAATATGTCTTCTCTTTAGTGTATGGCTGCTAATGTCTATGCTTAATTATTTTATAACTTTATTTTATTATAGAAATGTGGTGTACACGTCAGAATTAGGTTCAGGAGTAATCTACGTACAGGTCAAGTTTGAGCCTCCAGCTGATCCTCCCTTTCCCTGGTTTAAGACCAGGTATCTTTTGTGTTGTTATGTGCCTGCCCCTGCCTTGGTAGTGTCCCATGACTGCTGATCCCTCCATTGTGCTATTGTGATTAAGGTTCAGGTTCCACTTGTGAGTGGTCTTGGGTTATTTGCTTCTGTGATAATCACTAAGTATGATTGTCTCCAACTCCATCCAATTTGCTGCCAAGTCCATAATTGTATCCTTCTTTATGTTACTTTCTTAAATTCTCATTGTACTGTTTGTTTGGCTTCTCAAGATTTACCCCGTGTCTGTGAATTATAGGAACCAGCCAACCATTTGGGCAGAAGTTTTGTTTAAACTCCTTGAGACCATAAAGATCCTATCCTCTGCTGTTCCATTTATGAGAGATTTGGAGATGTGCTCAGCCTTCAACCTATATTTAAATTATTCTTGGCTTTTACTTTCTGCTGGGCCTTCTCAGATCTTCTTTGTACATACACATAGTAGCCCAGCCAGGCATATGAGAAGAGTTGTTTAGCTCTTTATAGACGCTCTCCTTTTCTGCAACCCTCCACATTTCTGGATGGTGTGTTTGTTGCCCAGTTGAGATGGTGACCCATGGCAGACTTGCATGTTTTCACCATTTTTTTTTCTAAAGAGTTTTCACTTTATGTTGCCAATGCTATAATGTGTTTTTTCTTCAACTCCAAATTAATTCTAACTCTTTTGGCAGTAAGATTGTTGATTTCCTTCTTAGTACGTGTGGTTTATAAGAGCATATCCAATAGAGATAACTTACACTCATTGACTTCTAAAATGATGGATTCATTCTGCATGCTTTTGAACTTCTAAGTAAGAAACACATAGAATTTATTTTGTGTTTGAATTCTTTTATATTGAGCTTGTAATTATTTCTTGTTGTTGTATAGTATTTCTTTGCATGAAAATACTTTCTATATTTACCCATTTTTATCTTAATATGTACTACCAAGATTGTTATTGTGTATAATGTGAACCATTTTTTCCTTTGAACATTTCTTTCCGTGCATATAGTTCTGTTGAGTTTACTTGAAAAGAAGAATTGCTGGGTTACAGCTTTAGTAGATGATAGCAAACAGTTTTTCACAATAGTTGCACCACTGTGTACTCTCTTCAGCAAAGTATGAGAGCTGCACTGGTTGTATGTACTCTCCAACACTCTGTTGCCTGCCTTTTTCATCTGAGCCATGTTGGTGTGTTTGTGAAGATATCTTTTCATGGTTTATTTTACATTTTTCAAATGATAAAAAAGTCTAAGAATTTTCTTAAGCCATTTGGATATTTCCTTTGGTGAAGTGCCTTTTCAGTCCTATTGCCTGTTTTTTGTTTTTGTTTTTTTTCACTTGCTTTCACCAGTGTGTAATCTTTTTTTATTATTGCTTTGAAAGTCTTTACAAATTTCAAGTTGTCATTGCACAGGTCTGATTCTTTGGGAAACAGACTCTGGGATAGAAATACACTAGCGGGAAGTTTATGGTGGCATGATCTCTGGTCTAAAACCTTTGGAGGAATGAGGAAGCAGAACTGGGGAGAGGCACAGAATCGCTATAGAAAGTCACAGCAAAGGCCTTAGTTGATTTCTCAGGACCTCTGCAACTGGAGTGACTATACATAATAGTGCCAAATTGAGACATGAGAATCAAGATTTTATGCCACTGTATTAAGTCATTAGATACATGCTACCTCTGGGAAGAGGTTGTACCTAAAACAAGACCTTTATCTTTTTTTTTTTTTTGAGTTGGAGTCTCACTCTGTCGCCCAGACTGGAGTGCAGTGGCCGCTCCCTGCCACCGCAGCCTCGACCTGCTGGGCTCCGGTGATCCTTCGCCTCAGCCTTCTGAGTAGCTGGACTACAGGCGCGCGCTACCACACCCAGCTAATTTTTTGATTTATTATAGCAATGAGGCCTCTCCAAGTTGCCCAGGCGGGTCTCGAACCCGCGGGCTCAGGCAATCCACTCACCTCAGCCTCCCAAAGCGCGGGATTACAGGCTGAGCCACCGAGCCCGGCTGAGACTTTTATCTTTAACTGAAGATAACTGTTAAAAGAGTAGACTGATCTGGAATCTCTCAATTATTAACACTTCCAGCAATACTGGTGGGTAGTAGTCTCCAGAATCCACTACAACTAGATGTAGGCACTGCAAATATTGACTTTCACTGTATGCCCTGCTTTACCCTCTCTTATTGGAGTCTTTTGATAAGTAGAAATCCTTAACTTTAACATAGCAAGTTTGATCAGTCTTTACTTTTATGGTAATATTATTGTTAGGGAGGTTGTTCTGTAAAACCTTACATATTGGGACACTGTGAATAATTTTTCCTGTTTTATTCCAGAAGATTTACTATTCACCATTCTAGTTATATCTACAATCCATCTTGAGTTGATCTGTATGATGTGAGCTACAGGTCAAGATTTATTTTTGCATGCAACTCTCCAATTGACCTAGAACCACTTATTGAGATGGGGAAAAAAAGGCTTTTCACACTGTTCTACTTTGATCAAAAATAAAATATTTGTATAAGCCTTTTTTATTCAACTTTCTATTTTGGTCTGTTTGTCCATTCATGTATTCATTTGCCTATATCATGGTAACATACACTGTAGCATTATAAAATATCTGAAGGCTCTAAAAAGACATGATTATCTAATTTAATATTTGAATCTTATTTAGATTCTGTTCCATATAATGAAGCTAAAAATAATTAGGGGATTGTGGAGATCTGAATATTAACTATTCATTGGATGATTTTAGAAATACAGCATATGATAATTAAATTTGCAGTATGCTGTCCTTATTTTTAGTAGATAAATACTGAAATGTGTCTGAGTGAAGTGTCAGAGGATCTGAAACTTATTTTTAAAATTTCAGTACACATGCAGATGAATAGATAAAGATAAACAGAGCAATAAGCTCCCAATTACCAAATTAAGATAGCAAGGATATGTGTTCATTTTTCCATTTGTAGTATTCATGTTTCTAAATTTTTATGTTAGAAAATTAAATTGGAAAAAAATTCAATGCTCATACAAATTGTAGATAATATTAATAATGTTATAAATTCTAATAATCAAACCAAATATATGCTTTTGACAATATTCACTTTTAAATTGTCAAACTTTATTTGATAATTGAACATAGTATATATATTTTTTGAGTTGGAGTCTCACTCTGTCGCCTAGGCTGGAGGGCAGTCGCTGTTCCCGGCCACTGCAGCCTCGACCTACTGGGCTCCGGCGATCCTTCCGCCTCAGCCTTCCAAGTAGCTGGAACTACAGGCGCATGCTACCACACCCGGCTAATTTTTTGATTTATTATAGAGATGAGGCCTCTCCAAGTTGCCCAGGTGGGTCTCGAACCCGCGGGCTCAGGCAATCCACTCACCTCAGCCTCCCAAAGGCGCAGGATAACAGCCACCGAGCCCGGCTAGACATAATATTTTTAAAAACATTAATAATGTGCTAAATAATTCAGAATTCAAATTCAACGTACATAATGTTACAAAATCAAGATATTAAAATATTTGGGAAAGAAAAAACAGAAGTGATGATGACTGTGAAAAGTGTGTAATTAGTACAAAATAAATCAGTCTCCGGGCATTTGCTGCCAAATTCTTCAAGAAAATTGAAGTGATTCAAGCATCTTATTTTTACTATAACCCCTTTATTCAGCTTATCTATCACTCAAATCCAAATTTAGAATTCATTTGTAGTTGCTATTTATTCAATATAAGGAAGTCATATTTAAGATAAAAGTTACAAGGAGGAGGAACTCAAAAAAAATTGTGTATTTATTTTTGCATGTTTAAACTTGAATCAATTTAAAAGTATTCTCATTTGATGCAACACACTTACTGAAATGTTTTTTCCACTGCTCAAAAGTTTTAGAACTTGTAAATTTCTTTCTTTTTCTTTTTCTTTGAGTTGGAGTCTCACTCTGTTGCCCAGACTGGAGTGCAGCGGCCGCTCCCGGCCACCGCACCCTTGACCTCCCGGGCCCCGGAGACCCTTTCCCGCCTCACCCTTTCCCCAGTAGCTGGAACTACAGGCCGCCTACCACCCCCGGCTGATTTTTGATTTATTGTAGAGTTAAGGTCTTGCTGCCCAGGCAGGTCTCGAACCCTTGGGCTCAGGCAATCCACTCACCTCAGCCTCCCAAAGGCGCGGGATTACAGGCTGAGCCACTGAGCCCAGCTAGAACTTGTAAATTTTGATGCCTTTTAGTGCTTCTGTATTTTTTTATTTCACCTTCTCCACATCAGCAAAACATTTCACTTTGAGACCTTTTTTTCATCCAGGGAAACAAACAAACAGTAAAAAGTCGCTCGGGGTGAGATTAAATGAATAGGGAGGGTGGGGCATAGGGATCATGCCATTTTTGGTCAAATACTGTTGAACATTCAGTGAGGTATGGACAGGTGCATTCGCAAATCAGCCATCATGAAATGGGCAAACATTGAAAGAATCTCCAGCAACAACAACAAAATTTACTGAAGCCAAACGCAGCCTCTCACAACAATGGTTGCTGATATACTGATGCTGATTATTACATTAAGTGTTCCTAGAACACTTTTTTTTTTTTTTTTTAGTTGGAGTCTCACTCTGTCGCCCAGTCTGGAGCGCGGCCACTGCAGCCTCGACCTGCTGGGCTCCGGCGATCCTTCCGCCTCAGTCTTCCAGGCAGCTGGAATTACAGGCGCGCACTACCACACCCGACTAATTTTTTGATTTATTGTAGAGATGAGGTCTCACAAAGTTGCCCAGGCGGGTCTTGAACCCGCCGGCTCAGGCAATCCACTCGCCTCAGCCTCCCAAAGGCGCGGGATTACAGGCTGAGTCACCGATCCCGGCTCATTCTACCAATTTTAAAGTTTCTTCTGTCCCTGTGAGTCCTGACCTTGAAGATGATGACATTAAAAACGGACTGATTTGTGCTCAATTGTCCTGCAGGAAGAAAAGGAGGGAGGATAAAACGGACTCTAGGTTTTACTGGATTTATTGGCCAAAGAAATCATCATTTAAAAATCGACAGCAGATGGTAACAGAAGGACAATATTTATAATGATCTACAGTCATTAGTTATTTAAAATTATATTAAGAATTAGTACAAATATGAATAGATTTGGGAAGGTAAGAGTACATGCTTGATATTACCAAATAAAACAAATCCAGACTTAGATAAAAAGAGACTTGATTCAAGAAGACTATTGCCATAGAGAAAACAATTTCATCTCAGAATCTGAAGCACATCATAATCAAACAAAATATATTTTCTGTTATAAAGAAGGGTAAGCAGAGCGAGCTGAAATGTTAAAAAGAAAATCAGGCAAGCAAAAGTGTGAGCAGACTTGTTCTAGGAGAGCTGTGAAAGAAGGATGCTCTACACTGAAGTTTAAGTGCTTGCTCAGACTTGCTGGCAAGCTGAAATTTAGGGACCTGTAGGGAGGAGAGAAACTGGACTAAAGTTTAGTCAAGGCAAGTCAAAGGGTGAGAAATGAAAAAAAGTGAACATTTAGTCAAGTGAGAGCAACACGTTTTCATACTCATGGAAAAACTAAACAAACATGGTTTGGTAGATCTCATTGAGACCATGCTTATATACCTGGTACCAATTTTTTTTTTTTTACTTACACCGCTGTTTTTGCTAATACACATTTTTTATTTACTAATATATCTTGATATTTATGCACACAAACATACAAATGTACATAGTACTAACAATTTATTTAAAGCTATATAGTACTCATAATTTATTTAAAGATTGAAATCCAGTTTTTAAAATATACTTTTGTCATACCTATATAAAACTATATATGTAATCTATTGATTGACTTTTATCATCTTAATTTTGTTGTTATAAAAGTACATTTATGGACAAGAATACATAAGTGAAAATCACATGAAATCATCTGAAGGCCATATATGTTTATTTCTCTGACATATTTGAATTTTAATGTCTTGTGATATCTTGAAATGTACAGATCATTAACAAATTACTTCAGGATTTCATTATTCCAAAGACTAAAGTATACTAAAAATTAAAAAAAATATTTCTAACTTACTGCTAAAAATAAAACACAGCAGTTTATGTTTTAAATTTATTTTTAAAAATTTGACTAACAAAAATTTTATTTGCATAATGTAAATGTGTTAACGTTGAGGGCTAAGTATTTTTGTGGTGGAGGGCTGGAGAGGAAACAACAAACATATCTGCTTTCCCAGTAAATGTTATCAATATGCAATTCACAGAATTGTATTTGTATCTAGCTGCCGTCTAAACTATCATTAACTCTTTTGATTACATGTAAATATATCACTGGTATAGATAAACTTCATCACATTCCATAAAATTTATCTTAATAGATATTTAATCTCCTCAAGTATCTTATTCTCCAGATTAGCAAATTACATTAGGCCTTGTATCTCTCAAGAGTATACCAAAGTACTATATTAAATAGAACTAGTTTTTGTTCTTTAAGGCAACTATTAAATTATGTAAACTTTTCTAAACATACAGATGACTTAAATTCCAAAAATGATACTATAAACATTTATAATTACGCTACAAAATTGATGTTTATCAAGCTGGGCTCGGTGGCTCAGCCTGTAATCCCGTGCCTTTGGGAGGCTGAGGTGAGTGGATTGCCTGAGCCTGCGGGTTCGAGACCCGCCTGGGCAGCAAGACCTCATCTCTACAATAAATAAAAAAATCAGCCAGACGTGATAGCTCATGCCTGTAATTCCGGCTACTTGGAAGGCTGAAGCGGAAGGATCGCCGGAGCCCAGCAGGTGGAGGCTGCGGTGGCCGGGAGTGGCCACCGCACTCCAGTCTGGGTGACAGAGTGAGACTCCAACTCGAAAAAAACCCCCAAAAAACAAAATTGATGTTTATCATTGTGCTTTATTAAAGAAAATGTAAAGAAAATACTAAGTCGTTGCAGGGATCCATTACAAAGAAAAGTATAAATAGATGAAAGAACTGTGAAAAATGTATTACTCGTATACTTCTGTGCTTCCTTATTCTTTTTTTTTTTTTTTTTGAGTTGGAGTCTCACTCTGTCGCCCAGACTGGAGTGCAGTGGCCGCTCCTGGCCACCGCAGCCTCGACCTGCTGGGCTCCGGCGATCCTTCCGTCTCAGCCTTCCAAGTAGCCAGAATTACAGGTATGCGCTACCACGCCCAGCTGATTTTTTTGATTTATTGTAGAGATGAGGTCTTGCTGCCCAGGTGGGTCTCGAACCCGCGGGCTCAGGCAATCCCCTCATCTCAGCCTCCCAAAGGCGCGGGATTACAGGCTGAGCCACCGAGCCCGGCTTGCTTCCTTATTCTTAAACTCATTTTTTAAAATAATATTTTCATCCTTCCAATCTCACAGCCTAGAAACAGAGTTCTTTCTCAAATTCTGTTACTACCCTCATCACCTACCATGGATTCCATGACCTTAGAAGTTCTCTGTGAGCAGAGATTTACCTCCTCTAATGCACTCAGCATTCTGATGCCAGACTAATCCTCCTAAAACACTACTTTCACTATGCTAATCTTTCTTATAAATCTGCAAAATCCTTTAATGGCATGTCACATTGAGTTCATGTTCTTATGCCTTGTCTTAGCAAATAGTTCAAAAACAAGTATTAAGTTTTACTTCTGTTCTAGCTCCTCCAGAATTCTCAGATACTATTGTTGGGACTCATTTTTGAAATGTAATGAGGGAGCTGGGCTCGGTGGCTCAGCCTGTAATCCCACGCCTTTGGGAGGCTGAGGTGAGTGGATTGCCTGGGCCCGTCGGTTCGGACCCGCCTGGGCAACTTGGCGAGACCTCATCTCTACAATAAATCAAAAATGAGCCGGTCGTGGTAGCGCGTGCCTGTAGTTCCAGCTACTCGGAAGGCGGAGGCGGAAGGATCGTGGGATCCCCAGCAGGCTGAGGTTGCGATGGCCAGGAGTGGCCACTGCCCTCCAGTCTGGGCGACAGTGAGACTCCAACTCAAAAAAAAAAAAAAAAAGAAATGTAATGAGAGTATGGGATAAGGAACTGTAAAACTACAAATGAAAGAAATTGAGAAAAAGTAAAATAATTTTAAAAGGATAAAGGAAAGCAAAACAAAACCTTGGATCTGGGAACTCAACTGACAAAGCAATGAGATTGGAAGAGGATCTCTATTCCCATGGGTCTGTGCTGTGGTGACTCAGGCAGAAGGTGCCAGTGGGAGGGGTGTTATTTTGAATCATTCAGGCATAGGTGGGGAGATGATCAAGGAAGCAACACAGCAGGAACAGAGAGTCTGAATGAAAAAAAAACTTGGTTTAAAACTGATCTTTCTGGACTTTAAAGGATTTTATGAAAGATTTTAGTTGGACTTTGATGAGATCAGCCTCACTGCTTTTAGTGAACCAGTAAAACTTAAATTTTCATTTCTAGAGTGCTTTGAAAGTGACATTATCACAGGGCAAAATCCTATGGGTCTGAATTTATGATCTTGCTAAAATAATCATATAACCTAATTTGCATGGACAGAAACACTGCAGGAAGAATGCCTGCTATATGGCAATTAAAACCTCAAGGTTCACTTCAGGATTCCATGGATAGAATCTTACAAAATTTCTACCCAAATCTCTCCCAACCTAGTATTGTGCATTCAATTGCACTTTAGTCATGAAATAAATTAAACTCTTGAGATTACAAGACATGCCTTGAATTGTAATCATCAATGCCTACTTGGCATAGTGTTTGGCACACAGGAAACACACCCCCAAATAATAAAATGTACCAGTCATCTATTAAGGGAATATTGACTTTCTGCTATGTACTTGATGCTGTTCCAAGTACTAAGGATATAGCAGTAAGTTAATAAGCAAATAATCTAAAGTTGTTGGCTTCACAGAGTTTTCATTCCAATGAGTGGAGTGAATTCATACATAAATATATGATGATAAAATATGTCTCGTGGCAATAATAAATAGACATAAATAATAGAACCATCAAAAATACATCACTCATGTACTACTGCATTTCCTTTTTTCCAAAAGTTACTTCTTAAAATGGTATTTTTATTCTCCACTCTCACAGCTTACAAGGCCTAGAGTTCTTTTTCACTGAATTCTGAAGAAATGATAAAAAAGAATAAGAATGTAAAGGATCATTTACTAGGGCATTTTCTTTTCTATTGAGGTGCTAACTAAACTTGCTTGAGAGAGGTGATGGGCAGAAACCTGAGGAAGTGTAGGGGTAAGTAATAAGCAAATGGAGGATAAGCACTACAGAAATGAAGCCAGTGGAAGGGCTCTGAGGTTAGAGCACAAGTAGTATGTTCCAAGAAAAAAAAAACCTGGTCAATGTGACTAGAGAATTCAAAACTAGAATAAGCATAGTAGGAGATAAAGTGAAACAAATATGACTTGGGGGCAGATTATGCAGCAGCATTTAGGTCAGACTGCAGAGTTTTAAAAAATTTTCCCTGACTTAACTGCATATTCTAATGCTTTGGTTCTCAATTCAGTTTGCACGTTATTATCACCTGAGTAGTTTCAAAAGATATAAATGTCCAGGTTCAACTCAGAGATATAAAGAGGTAGGAAGGGTGTCATCTTCACCTTTATAACAAGAAAAAAAGTTAGGAAAACTTACATGACTTTTTTTTTAACCCATAAGAGAAGAGAGGACATGGAACAAACAACCTAAAATACAGGTAGAGAGAGAGAGAAAAAAAAAATCTACCAGGAGTCAAAAGAGCCAAGCATTTTTGGTCAAAGGTGAAAATACTGTCGGATGGATAAAAGCTATGGAAAAGATTTAGCTAAAATTGTTTTTAACAAATTGCATTATTTTTCTCTACAAATCTTGTCAGGCACACCCAGGAATACCAGGAATAATTCTGAGAAAGCTTCCTTTGTGATTCTGGCTGGGAGGGAATGACAGCTACTGTCAAAATTCCACCCAAACCCAACTCCATTTTTGCCCTAAGAAAAGAGAAAGCCTTAATCTGCAGGTGAAAAGAAGCAAAAGTGGTTGCTTTCGATGCACTTGTGGATTGCAGTGGAAGGAAAATAACAAGAAAGGTAAAAAGGTTCTACACCTAGAGAGAAGCAGAATGATGATCAGATTCAGCATTGCAGTTGTATAAGAGACACATGTAAATACCAAATCCTCAAGACATGGGTTAAAAGTGCCCCAAATTAAGGTATAATCAGATTATTAGAGAATGACCCTCTTATCTTACTCTCTACCACCACATTAACACACTTTAATTAAGAATAACAATAAAATGCTTCTGAATAATCTTCAGGAGATAGATTTTCTTAGGTGAACAGTGCAGGGAGAAGACTCAGGTCAAAGAGTGGAGTAGATATTGAGAGGACCCATGTGAAAGATGAAGTCACACCTTGAATCCAGGATATTAAAAAAATTTTTTGGCATCTGTGATGTACTGAGTGTAACTAAACATGACGACAAAAAACTTTAATTGTATCCCATTGTTAACTAAATAACACAAACACACACATTAAATCCTTAACAGGAATTAAAATGTGCTCACAAACAATCATAAAAAATATTTTATTTGTTATTTGTTGTTTTATACAATGTTTTTGAGAGACCCAAGAGATTCAAAAGAAAACTATACTTGCTGTAAAAGAAGCGTTCATTGCATTTTATATATATTCCTAACTCACGTTCACTATATTTTATAAATTCTTAGCATTTTAAATCCTACCTCAGACCCTGTAGAACTAGGCACATGTCAGGTTCTGGGTAGTATCTGATTGTACAGTTATACAATGTTTTAAGCAGTGTTTGTACTTAGAACTTTGTTAAGCTTTTGTTTGTCCCAATTGCCATGCTGGCTTCTTTTGCTTCCGCAACTGCTGCTAGCAGTGTGTGAATGTTAAGCAACAAGCCCCTCCCGGACATTCCTTTGCTTAGATTGCAGTAGACTCTGAGGCGCTAGCCACTCTCCTGGTGGGCTTTGGTTCAAACCTCTGGCTCCCATGCCAAAGTTAATTTACACGCAGTGACTGTGGACTGTGTAAACCTAGTTTATCTGGCATTCCATTCCACCTGTTTGGCAGTTACTTGTCCATCACAAGTAACTAAGCCTGAGCCCGTGCAAATCGAACTCGAATCAACCAATCAAAGTTTGTAACTGCGTCATATAGTTTTTATCCAATCCTGTGTGCACAAGTTTGTAAAGCCACCCCACCCCTTCAGAATTATGTATAAAAGGTGAGTGTTAACCTGGGTCAGGGCTCTCATCCCTGAAGTCGCTGTGTCAGCTTCAAATGTGAGCCCAGACTCGAGCCTGAATAAAGATCCTTGTGTGTTTGCATTGGAGCCGGCTCTTTGCGGTCTCTCGGATTTAAAATCTTGGGTTTAACATTTGGAGGTCCCCCGAGATCCCAGAGACCTCCTAGACCCCGGCCTGGAGGGTCTCAATGCCGGCGGGTGAGTGCACTCTATTGTCTGTCTGCTTGTTTGTTAGCTTTGTTACTTGTTTGTTAGCGCGCTTCTTGTAGGATATTGATATCCAACCTGCAAGGCTGGAAGAAGGTGTGGGCAGACGTGCCCTGGGGCCGCTGGCTGGGGATCCTGGGAGACGTCTCTAGACCCCATCTGGAGGACAGGGCGAAAGCCGTTCTCACCTATAAAAGAGTCCAGGTGCCGAGAGGCGCAAACTCAGCCTGTGTTCAGTTTAGCTCCCGGACGCACTGGTGGGCCTGCGAGAAGGGGTTGTCTGGTATGCCTGATTTTTCGGATACCCACCAGGCCCCATTTGGAGGATAGCGCTGTCCTCATATCTGAAGGTAGCCCAGCACCAAGAGGCACGGACTTGCCTTCAGATCGGTTTTGTCTTTGTCTCCACCGCCGTAGGAAAACGTATTTTTGTGTTGGTTGCGTCATTTTGTCTGCTGTGTTTGTGTGTGTGTTACTATGGACAGAAAACATGGGACAGAGACTAACTAATCCTCTAACTCTTATGACTGATCATTTCTTGGACGTAAAGGAAAGGACTGATAATCTGAAGGTAATCATTTGCAAAACAACAGTGACAACAAAAAAAAGGCTGTCCTTCAATGTAGGATGGCCACCTGAGGGCACTTTCTCACTAAGTTTTGCTTTGCAGGTTGAGCATATTATCTTCCTGTTCTCCGTCATGGCCGCCTGGATCAGGTGCCTTGCATCCTCGTATGGCAGGATGTAACTGATAAACCCCCCGTGGGCCAAATCTTTTATTCCACCCAAACAGGGCCGACGCTCAGAGTCCTGGCCTCGCAGGAAACAAAGCTTGGCCCGGGCGGCCGAGGCGCAGCACGGCGACCCTTGCCCCACACCCCTGCCAGCGGGGCAGAACGTGCGAGCCATGGTCTGCAGCCTGTGCGCAGCCTCGGGGGCCCTCTGCACCCTGCCCGCCCAGGCCCTGGGGGCCTGGGACGGGCGCCAGGATGCTGCACACAGGACCTGCCCTGCTCTCGGCAGAGAGAAAACTGAGAACAAAGAGGATTAATGAGCATGAGCAAATCAGTGGAAAGACTTTCAAAGTGAGTATAAAAGCTTACAAATTCTAAATCTGCTGTGGAAGAATTTCTGCTAATAACCGTAGTTCTATCATTTCATTTTAAAAGTATACCCTAGAATCCTCAGCCAATATATAAGTAATATAAACAATATAAGCTATATATATAGCCAATATATAAGTAATATAAGCTATATATATATATATAGCCAATATATAAGTAATATAAGTAATATATATATTATAATCAATAATAAATTGCAAGCATTCAAGGCAAATTCGGTAAACAAAATAAGGAAGGTTTTCACCTCCCTTGTCCTCTCTCACCCCCCTCGCCCCCATATATACTTGAAAAGCCATTTCAAGTTTCTACATGGCTTGGTGGGTCTCTTCTCAGGGGGGTGGCTGGAACAAAGGGATGTTTGAAAATTCTTCTTTGTTGTTTTCTTATGATAAATTTCTCTCAAGTTGTATCTGAGCTGGGACTGAGTCAACCTTCTTTCCAGAGGAAGGTGAAAGGATCATATAAATGAATCCTGCTAGCTAACTACAAAAAAGGTGTTAATAAATAGGCTAACTAAGGTGCTTTTTGGGTGCCTTTTGTATAGCTTTGAATTTCCCTAATAGTTTCATGTTGGATCCTATCTAAGCCCTTCCACTGCATATAAAATTATTGCTTTGGTTAGAGCTCTGAGATTTAAAAAAATGTAAAAAAGTTGTTGGTGTAAGGTATGTTTTTACTAAAAAAGAATAAAGAAAACATAGATAATTATATAAAAAATATTTTGTAATACATTTTTGTGCTATAATAAATGGCTGGTTAAAAAAGTATAGAACAAAAATAAAAGGTTTAAGCATGTCAAAAAAACTGTATAAGTTTATCAAACATGATAAATAAAAGTTAGTGAAAAAAGAGAGACAAAATTCAATTAGCCCTCCCCCTGTCTTTGTTACAGCGAAGTTTTTTTTTTCTTTTTTTCTTTTCAAAATCGTTAAACTGTCATTTTGGCTAAATAAGTAACTTTTACAATAACTACTGTGATTTTGTGTTAACGTGCTTTAAAAAAAAATTGATACTTAAACTCTTCAAGTTCTTGATTCAGTCTCTAGGATGAGATAAGCAGCAAGCTCCAGGGACCACCCTTCTAAATTGCCTGAAGGCCAGGTAAATTAATTTCACTAACAGCACGAACTTTAAAATCTCCTTCCAGGCACAAGAATTACTATCCAACATAGGATGAGTGGCAAATAACCTGGGCTTCACTCTCTAGCATTTCAATTGTTGTAAAAGTATGTCAGACCTATTATAAAAACAAAGGAAACTGTTTTATCTTCCCAATGTTTACCTGTTTTGAATTCTCAATTTAAGCTACAACCTAACTACTTGTCTCTAATGTTTTCAATCTTTCTTTCTTCAGACTTTGTGTCAAAGTGGTTCTTTATTGAAGTACAACTATAAATAATTTACAAGGAAATATTTCAACTTATGTTAATTGATACATACAATTTATGGAACTTTCACTTTTCCAACATTGTTTTTTTGGGGGGACAGTAACTCTTTTCATCATCGTTTGCTTAATAATTTTTGCCTATGCTCTCACTTGATGTTTTATTAAATCCAAATAGCATTTGCTTAAGGTCCTGCCCTTTCCTGTTCATGCCCAAAGTTTACTTCACCTATTCAGGTTCCTGACTGTAGGCATGTCTGGCCTCCCTGACAATGGTCCGGCATATACGTCTAAACTTTTCCAGCAATTTTGCTCCCAATTTAACATTTTTTTCACTCCACAAGAATTAATTCACTCAGTCAAGCCATAGTTGAAAAAAGCTCACCAAGCTTTAAAAATCAAATAATTGAATTACAAGACAGGAGGTTCAAGTATAGTTCTCCCCACCATATTTTAAATCATGCCTTGTTTGTTGTAAACCATTTAAATTTGGGTTCATAGGCAATTCAGCTATGGCTAGACATTGGAACCCGGATAAAAGAATTAAACCCATGGTAATATGGAAAAATCTCCTTACAAGAAAATAGGAAGGCCTTCTTTATTTCGTGCTCAGGTACCAGGCTTCTTGCTTAATATCTACCTTTAAGTCTCTGAGTACAGAAAGTCCTTATCAGGATGGTTGGTGGCTGGAAATGTTAATGCCTGGAGAAACCAACTCTAGTCATGCGACTAGGGCTTCACCACTTGTCAGCGTACCTGCTTGCCCCTTCAATGATACGGAAAAGGACTTGTCACTCATTCAGCGAGATACTGGCTTCCTGAAATGGAGAGACTGTGCTTATAACTCTAAGGTGGACTATCCTGTGCCTGGTAAAAGACTATATATTAGTGACTGGGGTTTTTAATGGCTATACGCTTGCCACAGCTAGGTGTCATTCCAATGGATGGGTGCCTCCAGTACTATCCGTCAAGTACGGCATCTGGCAGATTATTCAGCCTCATCTATGGAGAGCTCTCACAGCCCTTCAGCCAGTCAGCCTGTCTAGATCCGTTGGACAAACTCAGTTATACCATATTAGAGCATACTTGCAATTCCCTTATATATTTCTTGTTTAGAATGAATATCAAACTGTTAAAATTATTTATCGTGCTAATGTTTATAAGATATCTTGTACTGAATGCATTTTACTAATTGCATTCAATTTACACATTTTATAAGAAATTTGTCATTCTCAAGCAACTCCCCTATTTAATGATCCCCATATCTTTGTCATCCCGTTAATATGCTGAAATGGTTTACAGACATTATATAAGATTAATACTGTGTTAGAAAGACAGAAATTTTTTTTAGCTACTTTAATTTTAGGAATTACAGCATTAATAACCATTGCTACTTCAGTAACAGTTTCAGTTGTAGCTCTATCTAAGGAAATTCATACAGCTATCTTTGCTGATCAGTTATCTAAGAATGTTTCTATTGCGTTAGTTACTCAGGAAATTATAAATCAAAAGTTAGAAAGTAAAGTTAATGCTTTAGAGAAGACAGTTTTAGCAGAACAAAAGCTTGTAACTTTAAAAATAAAATTGGCTCTCCGATGTCACTCTGAGTTTAAGTGGATTTGCCTCACTCCTATGGTTTATGAATAAGTCTGTCCATAATTGGGACAAGATAAAAAATCATATCCTTGGAATTTGGAATCATTCGGACTTGAGTATAGACCTTACTAAATTACATCAAGACATACAGGACATAACTGTTACTAAAAAGCAGTTTTGGTCCTATAAATTGGCTAGCTCCATATTTAATAACTTCTCATTTTTTGTTAATCAAAAGTCAATGATGTCTATACTTATTAATGTGGGAATTTGCGGGACAGTGATTCTTGTGTTGCTATGCCTACTTCCAGTTATTTTCAGAGTACCGAAAAAGAACATTTCTCAGCTCAACACTGAGTTTCGTGGTTTTGTGCTAAAAAATTAAAAAAAGGAGGAAATGTTGGGAGCCGGCCACGGAGGCCCACTGAGTGTTAGGGATCAGGAAGGGCCGTGGACCCGGAGACTGCTAGGATGTGTTCGGGAGCCATTGACCCCCATCTTCCTCCTCCTTTTGCCATGCAGCACAAGTAACTTAAAGAAACTCTGCTGATCTAAGCGGAAGCCTCTGTGACTGTGACAGGCATGGCTCACTCTAGAAACCCATTGTTCCTGTTTCCCATAAAACTATGGTTAAGACTTAGGAATTAAATATAATTCAAATTCAGGTCACACTTGAAAGCCTTTTATACGGTACAAGCTTCTTTATAAAATTTAAGAGTATATTTGGAGAATTAGTATATACTTATAAAGAACTGTTTCAAGTTTTTCAATAATGTAAATAATTATCTAGAGTTGTCAAAAGTGGCCCAGCACAAAGTTTGGGCCACATTCCTGAGAGCCCAGTGCGTACTTTAGACTGGGCAGCATTCTTTTAGGCCAGCTTTAGCTATAATTAGTGTAAGGTTTCTCTACCTGTTATAAAAATTAAATTTATTTTATTCATAAAAAATATTATAAAATAGGTCATGCTAACATTGAAGAATCATGTTAGTTCAAGCATGACCAATCATGATATTTTAAGGTTTAATAGAAATACAGTTAACTTTAAAAATTTCATTGTCTCTATTTTCTACTATTGTAGTTTTGGAGAACGAGAGCAACAACTCAATTGGTTTGAAGCATGGTTAACCGCTCCCCCTGGTTTACTACATTAATTCCCACCATAGTTGGCCCTTTAGTTGTTTTAATTTCCCTACTTATTTTCGGACCTTGCATCATCAACAAGCTTATAGCCTTTGTTAAAACTTAAGTCAGCATCGTTCAACTCATGATGCTCAAGCAGCAGTACCTACCACTTGGTACCCACCCATGTTGTCTCAGCTGTTCTACCCATTTTTCAGAATAGCCTTAAAGAAATCTATGTAGACCCATGATTGGGTCTCATCTTTAGGTTCCTCTGAGAGGGGGGAATGAGAGACCCAAGAGATTCAAAAGAAAACTATACTTGCTGTAAAAGAAGCGTTCATTGCATTTTATATATATTCCTAACTCACGTTCACTATATTTTATAAATTTTTAGCATTTTAAATCCTATCTCAGACCCCATAGAACTAGGCACATGTTGGGTGCTGGGAGTAACTGATTGTATAGTTATACAATGTTTTAAGCAGTGTTTGTACTTAGAACTTTGTTAAGCTTTTGTTTGTCTAAATTGCCATGCTGGCTTCTTTTGCTTCTGCAACTGCTGCTAGCAGTGTGTGAATGTTAAGCCATAAGCCCCTCCTGGACATTCCTTTGCTTAGATTGCAGTAGATTCTGAGGCACTAGCCACTCTCCTGGTGGGCTCTATATTGGTTCAGACCTCTGGCTCCCATGCCAAAGTTAATTTACACGCAGTGACTGTGTAAACCTAGCTTATCTGGCATTCCATTCCACCCGTTTGGCAGTTACTTGTCCATCACAAGTAACTAAGCCTGAGCCCGCGCAAATCGAACTCGAATCAACCAATCAAAGTCTTTGTAACTGCGTCATATAGTTTTTATCCAATCCTGTGTGCACAAGTTTGTAAAGCCACCCCACCCCTTCAGAATTATGTATAAAAGGTGCGTGTTAACCTGGGTCGGGGCTCTCGTCCCTGAAGTCGCTGCGTCGGCTTCAAATGTGAGCCCAGACTCGAGCCTGAATAAAGACCCTCGTGTGTTTGCATCAGAGCTGGCTTCTTGTGGTCTCTTGGATTTAAAATCTTGGGTTTAACAGTTTTGACCTTTCAATAAATAACTGTTATAAGAAAAGGTAAGAATAAAAACACAGTCTGAAGAGAAAGCATTCATCAGAACCAGACTCAGATATAACACAGATATTGGAATTATCAGACAGGAATTTTTGCATGTGTATAACTGCTAAAATTGTAGTAAAAAAGATAGATAGCAAGCAAATTTGGATAGATATTTTCAGCAGAGTGATGGAAAATATTTTTTAAAATAGTCAAATATACCAGAAATTTAAAAGAAGTAAAAGGATACAAAAATGCTTTTCACTGGTTCAGCAGTAGACTTGACATAGTCAAGGGAAAAATAAACTTCAAGATAGAATGCTAGAAATCACTCCACTGAAATAATAAAAATGTGAAAAATTAGTAAACAAATAAACAAAAACTGACCAGATCATTCAAAAATTGTAAGACAATATTAGATGGTTTAACATATGCTTGATGGGAAACTTAGAAGGAGAGAATAGGGCAGAGGCAGTATTTGAAGACCTCAAACCATAAATTCAATAAGTTCAGTAAGCATTATGCAAAGAAAGGAAAGAAAAAGGCAAACAAAAATCTGGACATACCTTATTTAAACTGTGGAAAATGAAAAACTGTTGAAAACAGCCAAAGAAGAAGAAAATACAGAAGAACAAGGATAAGAATTTCCACAACATCTTGTTAGTAATTATGTTAATAAGACAACAGAGTAACATTTTACTAGTGCTGACAAAGAAACCAAAAACAAAAATAAAATACCTGTCAATTCAGAATTCTATATCCAGTGAAAATGTCCTTCAAAAATAAAGAACAATGTGCCTACTGAAACTGTCTATACTGACTTTGTAATTCTCTAATAAGTCAAAAACTTAAAATTATTTCAAATAAAAATTAGAATGAAGAATGAAATACTTTATCACCTAAACAAAAATTGAGAAACTACATTTTCAGCAGACCAACTTTATAAGAGATGTTAAAGAAAAATTTTTAGGCAAAAATTATGTGATATAGGTCAGAAGTGAGTTAATGAGTTTACTCAAACAGTTATGAAAATAAAATTAAACAAAATAAAATGAATTCCTTTTTTCCTCATTTGTAATTTCTTTGATAGTGACTAAGACAAAGTAATAACAATGTGTTATGTGCTTATTGCAAATGTGCTTGAAAGCACAAAGGAAGAAAGGGAGAAATGCTTAATATTTTGTAATGTCTATAAACTAAATATAAGTATTATAGTTTTATTTAGCAGTATGAAAATTATTTAAATGCACCATAAAATTTATGGGCACCACTAAAATGTGTGAATTTTAAAATTATGTGCAATAACCCAAAAGAGAGATGAAGTGGAATATAAAACATTAAAATTAAACACATAGATAACAGAAAAAAATGGAAAAATAACAAAAAATAGAACAAATAGAAAATATATGGAGATTTTAATCTACTATATCACAAATCATTTTAACTGTACAGCTATAAGAAAGCTGGAGTGTCTGTATTAATTTCAGAAAAAAATGGAAATCAGGACAAAGAACTTTATTAGGTATAAAGAGAGACATGACATATAAATAGAAGGGTAATTTTAAAACCTTTAATATCAAATGTATGCACACTTAACAACATAGTTTCAAAGTTATGTGAAGCAAAACTGATAGATAATAAAGAGGAAATAGAGAAAGTTCAAAACTACAGTTGAATGTTTGAGCATATATTTCTCAATAATTGATAGGAAAAGTGGGTAGAAAATGAAGATATAGATGACCTGAACACTATCAACCAACTTCACCTAATTGATATTTATAGACCCACACAAATATAGTCCATTCCTTTTTGACAAAGATTCAAAGCTACTTTTCATAGAGAAATGATAGTCTCCTTTAATAATGATATTAAAATACTGGAACATTTGCATGATAATAAATCAACCTTGACACATACTACAAATCTTAGACAAGCATTAACTCAAAATGTACCAGAGATTTAAACGCAAGTTGGAAAATTGTAAAACATCTAGGCAAACATTTATTGATCTTGTATTTGATGAGGGTTTTTAGGTTTGACCCAAAAAGTATGATACGTAAAATAACAACTTGGTAAGATTGGCTTTATTGGTTATAAACTTTTGCTTTTTGGCATATACTTTTTTTTTTTTTGAGTTGGAGTCTCACTCTGTCACCCAGACTGGAGTGCAATGGCCGCTACTGGCCACCACAACCTTGCCTGCTGGGCTTCGGCGATCCTTCCGCCTCAGCCTTCTGAGTAGCTGGAATTACAGGCATGCGCTACCACGCCCGGCTGATTTTTTGATTTATTGTAGAGATGAGGTCTCGCTGCCCAGGCGGGTCTCGAACCCCCGGGCTCAGGCAATCCACTCACCTCAGCCTCCCAAAGGCACGGGATTACAGGCTGAGCCACCGAGCCCGGCTGGGCATATACTTTTAAAGGAATGGAAGGTCAAACCATAGAACAGAAGACAATATTTTAAAATCTTATATCTGATAAATGGATTTGATCCCAAATATATAAGGACATTTTAAAACTCAGCATTAGGAATGAAAACAGCGCAATTAAAAATGGACAGTAGGTCTGAACATATACTTCTCCTAAGAAGACATGCAGATGTGAAACTGTCCTCAAGACAACTATATAGAACTTATTAAGAAGAAAAATAAAGTTTAACTAGGCTTTCAGTACAATTAGCAACAATCATTAGTTTGGGTCTGCCTTTGACACACTTCCCTATATCTAGGTGCTGCTTACTACCCCAGGATGACATAGCCCTTGACACAAGCCCCTTTGTTTCTTTTCTGTTTTGCAGATAAAGCCGAAGACATTGTGAGATGATAAGCTTTCCATTTGAGCTTTTTTTAGGTCCCACATACCAATAAAACTACTGAATCCAGCTGACCTGAAGGATTCACCAAGGAACTGACTAACGGAAGAAAGCAGTTTCCATGTCTTGATTATTTTATCCTCCTCATCCTGGCCAATCAACAGTCCCAGTTTGAGAATTTCTCTCATTTTCTCACTTGGTGTCCTCGTGATGATTAATTTTTTTTTCTACTGCAAACTTCACTGTCTCACTGAGTGTATTGTTCTGTTGCTGCACAGCAGGCAGTCCTGTAACAGATGGCAAAACAGCACAGGAAAATTTGCTCAGCATCATTGGCATTAGAAAAATGTAAATTTAAACCACAAAGAGCTTTTCCACCTGCCCTCCCCTCCTTTCCCCATCCCTCCTCACCAGTACCACTCCAGCTGCACAGTGCTCACTCTATACTCTAGGTTTCTGCTGAGTTAGCATTGCCATTGTCTTCTGTCAGCCAGAATCATGATTATCCACCAGGACCTCATCAGTCACTCTAAGATGTTCTCTGCTATTTACAAGATTGCAGACGGGCTCTGCCTGGAAGTGGAAGGGAAGATGGTCAGTTAGACAGGGGGGAATATTGATGACTCACTCACTGATGGAAATGCCTCCACTGAAGGCCCTGAGAATTGAGGACCAAACATCCAAAGTTTAGCAATCACTAGTGTTGACCATTGTCATAAACCTTCACTTTCAGGAAACCAACTTTTCATCAGAAACTAGCAAGAAATACATAAAAGATTACATAAAATCAATCGAAGGTAAACTTAAACAACAGAGACTAGAAAGAGTAAAATCTTTTATGGAAGGGGCTGCAGAAAAAAAATCAAGCACATCCTTGTTTATTTAAAAAACTACCAGTTCTTTACTGGTGAAAACATAGATCCAGATAATATGGTTGTTCTACTGGACAACTGTGAAGATGGTGTGATCCTTATATGATTTTAAGAATGGTTTAGAAATTGAAAAATGTTAACAAATTTGGAAATTACATTGGATCTATCATCTGTCATCATAACTGGCTGCTGCTTGTCATCCACACATCAGGACTTAAGACAAATGGGACTGATGTTATCTTGGGCTCTTCATTTATTTTGACTGAAATGTATTTGGAGTGGAGGCATTGTTTTTAAGGAGAAAAAAAGTCATGTAGGTTGTCTAAAAATAAAATCATTTAAACTAAAAAAAACACCCCCCACAAAGAAATACCACCACACATCTGTTAGAATGACTAAATAAATAAATAAAGCAAAACATAGAGCAAAACAAAAGCTTAAAAAGTGCTGGAGAGGATTAGAAACATGAGAACACTTCTTGCATTATTGATTGATGGGAATGTAAAATGAGTCAGTCATCATGAAAAATAGTTTGTCAGTTTCTTATAAAGTTAAATATTCTCTAACTTTATGACTTGGAAATTATTAACCTAAGCGAACTAAAATTTAATATTTACACAAAAGCATGTGCAGCTTCATTCATAGTCCTCACAAACTAGAAACAATTCATATGTTCATCAACAAGTAAATGAATAAATGAAACACACATCCAATGAATATTTTCAAATAATCAAAAGAAATGAACTATTGATTTATAAACAACATGGCTGAATCTTAAATGCATTAAGTGAACAAAAGCAAACTCAAGAAATATACAATGTTTGATTTTATTAATATACCATTTTGGGAAATGCGAGACTCTAGGTATATGGAAAACAGATCAGGTATTGCTAGTGGTATCTTTGGGATGAAGTGTTGACTACAAAGAAGCTGAGCAGGAAATTTTTAGGATAATAGAAATATTCTGTATGGCATTGTGATGGTGGATACATGACTGACCGTGCATTTGTCAAAACTTATAGTAAGGTACACCACAAAGGTGGACTTTTAACATATGCCTGTTTAAAAGCATATGATCAAGGATACAGGTAGAGTATAAAAAGTCAATCCATTTGTATTACAAATGTAGAGTATAATCTCATGGAAGGGTATGAGGAAGAAAGGAACTGAGCAAATAACTCTGGAAGAGTGTCTTGTCTAAATATTGTAAGGCTAAATATAAAATAACTGTTTGCAAACGCTGTATTCTAGTTGGCAAATTTGTTTTTCACAAGAGTATGGTTTAGCGCTCTGGAAACCATTTTACATTCATAAAAGAGTTGAACAAATAAATAAATTGTAGATAATGGGAGCCAGGTTTCCCACTATCAGAGAAAGAATTGACAAATAATCAAGTGAAAGGTTGTAATGAACCCTGTGGTGTTAAATTCAAGTTGGAGATAGTACCATAAATTCACATTTATTTTGACACATTTGTATATAGATATATACAGAAATAAATAAATTCATGTACAGATACATGGGCTAGTATACAGACAAATATTTTCTTTTTTTTTTTTTTGAGTTGGAGTCTCACTCTGTCACCCAGACTGGAGTGTAGTGGCTGCTCCTGGCCACCGCAGCCTCAACCTGCTGGGCTCTGCCGATCCTTCCGCCTCAGCCTTCCGAGTAGCCAGAATTCCAGGTGCGCACTACCACGCCCGGTTAATTTTTTTGATTTATTGTAGAGATGAGGTCTCGCCTGCCCAGGTGGGTCTCGAACTCGCAGGCTCAGGCAATCCATTTACCTCAGACTCCCAAGGCGCGGGATTACAGGCTGAGACACCGAGCCCGGCCAGACAAATATTTCCTTTGAGAGGGACTAGAAACTGTTGTATGGTGATAAGCTCTCTGAGCTCTCAGTTTCTAAATGCTTTATTCTTAAAAAAAAAAAACAGACTTGGAAAAATGTCTGATTTGAAGGATGAGGCAGGGAGATAAAATAAAGCTGGAGTATCTTGCTATCTCACAGAGTAACAAACTAAAAAAAGCAAAATATAGATGAGGAACTTAAAGAGGATGAAAGAGACCATCTACAAAAGCCACCAATGTCAAAGATGAAACAATTTGTCAAAAAGAAACTCCAACACACAGTAATTGCATTATAACAAAATAATTAACTAAATATTCATTAATTAATACAAATATAAATGAATAATTGAATAAATACATAAAGAGATTGAGGAATCCCAAATAAAGCATGTTAAGAGAATAGGGAAATAAAAAAATCACCATTTAAGCACCACAGTGAAAATTGTTTATGAATGCTAAAATTTGTTGCTAAAATTAGTTGGTGAAATCCAAAGTATCTGTCCCAAGATACTTATTAATTAATGTGTGGTTCTAGCTTATATTCACAGTCTCTTAGTACTGCTCCCTTTGGGAAGTGAATCTTAATTCCTTGTCATTTAACATCAACAGTACTTGGTAAATAACTTCTATTGAACAGAGCATGGAATGAGAAAATAGTATTTTTTTTTTTTTTTTTTGAGTTGGTGTCTCACTCTGTTGCCCAGACTGGAGTGCAGTGGCTGCTCCCGGCCACCGCAGCCTGGACCTGCTGGGCTCCAGCGATCCTTCTGCCTCAGCCTTCCGAGTAGCTGGAACTACAGGTGCGTGCTACCAGCCTGGCTAATTTTTGATTTATTGGAGAGATGAGGTCTTGCCAAGTTGCCCAGGAGGGTCTTGAACCCGTGGGCTCAGGCAATCCACTCAACTCGCTTCCCAAGGCGCGAGATTACAGGCTGAGCCACCGAGCCCAGCAATTAGCATTGTTCTAGAAGAACTTTCTGTACTGGCTTTTAACTCTTCTGTAAATCTAAAATCTTTTCAAAATTAAACTACTGAAAAAGAAGTCAACCACGCCTATTCAACACAGTATTGAAAGTACTAGCCAGAGAAAATAAATAATTAAAAAGTATCCAAATTGAAAAAGAAAACATCAAACTATCTCTCTTTGGTAATAATATGATTGGATATCTAGAAAATCCTGATGACTCCTCCAAATGACTCCTGAACTTGATGAATTCAGTAAAGTCTCAAGTTACAAAGAACAAATCAGTAACACTGCCATAAACCAATAACAAACAAGTTGAGAATCAAATCAAAAACTTAATAACATTTACAATACCTGCCAAAAAATTAAAACACCTAAGTATATATTTAACCACAGAAGTAAAAAGATCACTACAAGGAAAACTACAAAACATTGATGAAATAAATTGTAGAGAACACAAACAAATAAAAAAACATTCTATGCTCATGGATTGGCGGAATCAATATTGTTAAAATAACCATACTACTCAAAGTAATTTGTAGATTTAACACAATCCCTATCAAATGACCAATATTCTAATCAAATGACTAGAATAAAGCAATCCTAAAATTCATATCAAACCAAATAAGAGCCAGCATAGTTAAAGCAATCCTAGGCTGGGCGCTGTGGCTCAGCCTATAATCCCAGCACTTTGGGAGGCCAAGGTGAGAGGATTGCCTGAGCCTGGGGGTTCGAGACCAGCCTGGGCAACTTGGTGAGATTCGTCTCTGCAACAAATCAAAAATAAGTTGGGCGTGGTAGCATGCGCCTGTAGTTCTAGCTACTTGGAAGCCTGAAGTGGAAGGATTGCCTAAGCCCAGCAGTTCAAGACTGTGATGGCTGTGAGTGAGACACCAACTAAAAAAAAAAAAAAAAAAAAAGAAAAAAGAAAAAGGAATCCTAAACAAAAAGAACAAAGTTGTCACATCACCCAACTTCAAATTATACTACAAAATTGTAGTAACCAAAACAGCATGATACTGGTACATGAGCAGAAAATAGACCAGTGAAACAAAATAGAGAATTCAGAAATAAAAACAAATAGCTACAACCAACTGATTTTTGACAAAGCAAACAAAAACATACACTAGAAAAGGACACTTTATTTAACAAACAATCCTGGGAAAATCGGATAGCTACTTGCAGAATAATGAAACTTGATTCCTACCTCTCACCATACACAGGAGCTTTTCTGTCTTCTCAATAAATCCTGCTTTCAAAAAAAATGGATTAAAGACTTAAATGTCAAGCCTGAAACCACAAAAATTGTGAAAGAAAACCTAGTAAAAACTCCTCTGGACATAGGCCTAGGTAAATAATATATGGCTAAGACCCCAAAGGCAAAAACAAAAATAAACTTGTGAGGTTTAGTTAAATAAAAAAGCATATTCACTGTCACCGAGTTTGTTATACAAAAAGGCACCTGCACTTGATGTTCACCACAGCGCAATTCACAATTGCAAAAATGTGGAATCAACCTAAATGCTCATCAGCTGATCATAGATAATGAAAGTTGATAATAAAAGAATAATATTAAGCCATAAAAAAGAATGAACGAATGTATTTTACAGCAACTTGGATGAAGTTGGCGACCATCATCCTAAGTGAAGTAATGCAGAAATAGAAAACCAAATGTCTCATCTTCTCACTTAATAGTGGAGTTTTTTTAAAGCATATTAACAATATATTTCACCATAACTTTCAACAACAGCTTTATTATGATATAAATATTATTTTTAAAATTTATGAACCAGTATTATATATTATGTGAATACTGTGACTCCCTCGGGTATGCTGCTCTTCTGAAAACTATATTTGGCCTTAGCTGCATGACAGCATATCAAAATTTTAGGGATAGTTTTAAAAACATATTGTCAATATCACTTACTGTAACTTTAAACACCAACTTTATTGAGATATAAATTACATAAAATAAAAAGTAACCATTTTAGATGTACTGATTAATAAATTTTGACAAATGAACTTATTCATTTAATCACTCTTTCAATATAGATATAGAACACTTCTATAATAGGAGTTTCTATTAATCCTAGATGATATCTTTTTCCATAGAAGGCTATTTTATCTACATGGAAAATATGTTGCTTATTACAGCTATCTTTATCAATTATCTTAGTTAGATCTTCTAAATAATACAAAACATTTACTGGTCAAGGTCAACATCTTATATGGGCTCATTTTGTGGTGCCTGAAAACAATTGAAATAGTAACATCAAAGATCACATAATAGATGCAGCAATAATGAAAAAGTTTAAAATACTGTAATAATTACCAAAACAAAGACAAAGTAGGCATATGCTATTAGAGAAAAGGCACCAACAAATTTTCTCAATGTAGGATTGCCACAAATATACAATTTATAAAAAATGCAATATCATTAAACTGAAATAAATAAATAAAGCACAATATAATGAGGTATACCTGTATTCCATCACCATAATGATAGTAAGTAAAATTTTCAAATTTCTATTATTAAGATTAAAACTCAAAATGATCAAAAATAACTATAGCTACAATAAGTTTGTTAGTAATACAGAAGGATGGTAAAAAGTCTAGAGTATTTGCCTGTGACCAAAGTTAAGCTGTTATCATCTTAAAATAGTCTGATATAGCCACTAGATATTTTATGTAAGTCTTTAGGTAATCACAAAGCAAAATATTACAGTGTATATACAAACAAGAAAGATAAAGAATCCATAACTTTGCATGACAGAAAGTCTTCAAACAGCAAAGGTAGACAACAAGAAGAAAATAAGAAAACAAAGGAGCTACAAAACAACCAAAAAACAATTAATACAATGGCAGGTTGAGTACATACCTATCAATAATAACCTTGAATATAAATGGATTAGTTGATTCAATCAAACAGCATAGAGCAGCTAAATGGATGAAAAACAAAAATCCAACTATATGCTGCTTACAAGAGACTCAGTTTAGCTTTAATGATAAACACAGACTGAATATGAAGGGATGGAAGAAGATATTTCATGCAAATAGCAACCAAAAGAGAGCAGGAATGACTATACTTACATAAAGTAGAAAAATAAACTTCAAGTCAAGAACTGTTACAAGAGACAAAGAGGGTCATTATTAAGTAATAAAGAGGTCAATTAATCAAGAGGACATAACAATTTCAAATATATATGCATCAACATTGGTGCACCTAAATATGTAAGTTAAATATGAATGGACATAAAGAAATAGGAATACAATAATAGTAGAGACTTTAATATCTTGCTTTCAACAATGGATAGATCAACCAAACAGAAAATTAACAAGGAAATATTAGACTTGAACTGCACTTTAGATCTAATATGTATATATATAGATAGATAGATAGGTAGATAGATAGATAGATACCCATCCAACCATAGCAGAATGTACATTCTTTCCTAGTATACATGGTACATTTTCTAGGATTGACCATATATTATGTTACAAAACAAGTCTTAACAAAATCAAGATTGAAATTATATCTACTACTTTTCTAATCACATCAATATGAAACTAGAAATTGATAACGAGAGGAATCTTGAAAAATTCATAAATATGTGGATGACAAATTACATGCTCTTAAACAAGCAAAGGGTCAAAAAAAAGTGTTGATTTCCACATTTTCACTTGTAAGAGAGAGCTAAACTAAGGATATGCAAAGGCATAGAGAATGATATAATGCAGCATTCCTCAATCTTTTTGGCATCAGAGACCAGTTTTGTGGAAGACCAGAGGATGGGGTGTGGGCAAGTGCAGCCAAACCTCACTGCTAATTTTAGTCTGTATTTGCAGACACTCCCCAGTGCTAGTATCACAGCCTGAGCTCCACCTCAGAACATCAGGCATTAGATTCTCATAAGAAGTGCACAACCTAAATCCCTCACATATGCAGTTTGCAATGGGTTTGCACTTCTATGAGAATCTAATGCTATTGCTGGTTGGACTGGAGGCGGTAATGTGAGTGATGGGGAGTGACTTTAAATACAGATGAAGCTTCAGTCACTTGTCCACCATTCACTTCCTGCTGTACAGTCTGGTTCCTGACATGACATGGACCCGTACTGGTCCATGGCCCAGGGGTTGGGAACCCCTGATATAATGGACATTGGAGATTCAGAGGTGGGGAGAGGAAAAGGGATAGAGGAATAAAAAATCACCTCTCAGGTACAATGTGCACAGGTGGGGGTGGTGGGTGCACTTAAAACCCGGATTTCTTCACCTCTATACAATGCAGCCATGTAACCAAAAACTAATTGTACCTCCGAAAGCTACTGAAGTAAAGAAAAATAAAATAAAATAATTATCAATACAAAAAAAGTACTGAGATGGGCGAGAATGGAAGCACAACATACCAACATCTATGAAAATCATCAAAATCAGTTTGAGGGGAAAGTTTATAACAATAAATGCTTAAATTAAAAGAGAAAATGTAGATCAAATAAGTAGCTTGACATTATAACACAAGGAACTGTACAAAGAAGACCAAACTTAACTCTAAATTAGCAGAAGGAAAAAATAATAAAAATCAGAACATAAATGAATTAAATAGTGAACAGAAAAGCATAGCAAACTTAAATAAAACTCAGTTTTAAAAAAAATAAACAACAGCCGGGCTCAGTGGCTCGAGCCTGTAATCCCGCACATTTGGGAGGCTGAGGTGAGTGGATTGCCTGAGCCCGCTGGTTCGGGACCCACCTGGGTAACTTGGCGACACCTCATCTCTACAATAAATAAAAAAAATTAGCCGGGCATGGTAGCGTGCACCTGTAGTTCCGGCTACTTGGAAGGCTGAAACGGAAGGATTGCTGGAGCCCATCAGGTCGAGGCTGTGGTGGTTGGGAGCGACCACTGCACTCCAGTCTGGGTGAAAGAGTGAGACTCCAATTCAAAAAAACCAAACCAAACCAAACCCAAACAACCCCCCCAAAAAAAACACAACACAACAAACTCAAGCTCCTAGCTAGATAACTAAGAAAAAGACAACTCAAATAAGATTAGAAATAAAAGTGGACACATTGTGGCTGATGCCTCAGAAGTAAAAAAATATTATAAAGGAGTACTATGAACAATTTTATACCTCCAAAATTGATTAACATTGATAAAATGGATAAATTTCTAGTAAAATATAACCTACCCAGACTGAATCTGGAAGAAACAGAAAGATTAACAATAAATAGATTGAATAAGTAATTAAAACTTTCCAACAAAGGAATACTCAGGACCAGAAGGCTTCACAGCTGAATTCTACACTACATTTGAAGAATTATTCTTTCAACTTCTTAACTCTTCTAAATATATTTCTTAAACTTCTTGGCTCTTTCAAAAAATAGATCTAGAGGGAGTACTTCCACACATATTTTACAATATCAGAGTCACTTTGATATTTAAGCCAGACAAAGACACTGCAGGAAAAGAAAACTACAGGACAATATGTCTGATGAACATTAATACAAAAATCCTCAATAAAATATTAGCAAACTAAATTCAAGAACATTTCAAAAAAGATTAAATATCATAACCAAATATGATTTATTCTTACCTGTGGAAATCAACCAATGTGGTACATCACAGTAAGAGAACAGAAGATTAAAATCTACATGATATCTCGGCACAGAGAAAGCATTTGAAATAGTTTCACATCCTTTCTTAATAGAAACTCTTAATTTAGTTTTTCCACTAAGATCTAGTAATATGCAGGGATGCCCAGTCTCACCACTTCTAGTCAACATAGTATTAGAAATACTAGCAAAAGCAATCAGACAAGAAAAATGAATAAAAGGCATCCAAATTTGAAATGAAGTAGAACTAGCTCTATTTGCAGATATCATAATCTTATATGTAGAAAAACACAAAGATTCTCTCAAAAATATTAGAACTAATAATGAATTCAGTAAAGTTGCAGGGTACAAAACCACATACAAAAAATCAATAGCAATTGTATACACAAATAACATTTAAGATATAAAATAAACTAAGAAAAAAATCCATTTACAATATCAACTCAGGTCAAACACAGAAGCTTGTCTATAATCTCAGAACTTTGTAAACCCAAGGCAGGAGGATCACTTGAGGTCAGGGATTTGAGACTAGCTTGGGCAACATAGTGAAATCTTGTCATTACAAAAAATACAAAAATTAGCTGGGCATGGTGGTGCATGCCTGTGGTTCCACTTGAAAATTGAGGCTCAGGAGGATCTCTTGAGTCAGGCTGCAGTGAGCTATGATCACAACACTGCACTCCACCCTGAGTGTTAGGGTGAGATTCTGTCTCAACCAAACCGAAAACAAAACCTAAAAATAAATTTGATCAAATAAGTAAAAGATGTATACAGTGAAGACTGTTAAACCTTGATGAAAGAAATTGAAGAAGACAGACAAAAGAAAAGCCACGCTGGGTTTGTACTTTGAGTTGCAAGCATGAGTAGTGTGAATTAATATTGTTAAAATGTCCATACTCCCCAAATAAATACACATATTTAGCAATTCATATTACAATTCCAATGACATTTTATGCAAAAATAGAAAAACAATCCTAAAATCTTATGGAATTAAAAGAAAAACCCTAACTAGAAAAGCAATACTGAAGAAGAAAAACAAAGTTGGAGAGATCACACTTCCTGATTCAAAATTTTATTACACTGCTATAGTAATTAAACATTGTGGGACTGGCATAAAAACAGAAACATAGACAGGTGGAACAAAACAGACAGGTCAGAAATAAACGCAAACATCTATAGTCAGTGAATTTTTGATAAGGACACCAAAAGAACATAATGGGAAAATGATAATTCTCTTCAATAAATGGTACTGGGAAAACTGGATTTCCACACACAAAAGAATGAAATTGGACCTTTATCTTATACACACACACAAATCAACTGAAAATGGATATATGTAGTTCCTAAAAACATAAAACGCCTCAAAGGGAACACAGCGGGAAAGCACAAATAAATAATGGAACTACATCAAACCAAAAAGCTTCTGCACAGCAAAAGAAACAACAAGAAAATTAAAAGGCAAACTAAGAACTGGAAAAAAACATATTTGCAAACCACATTATTTGAAAAGGTGTTAATATTCAAGATGTATAAGGAACTCTTGCAACTCGATAGCAGATAAATAACTCAATTTAAAAATGGGCAAGAGACCTGAACAGACATTTCTTTAAATAATAAATAATAAACAATAGCCAAGATATGGAAACAACATAAATGTTGATCGACAGACAAATAGATTTCAAAATGTGGTATATGTACGATGTAATAATATTCAGCCTAAAAAAGGGGATCCTCCCATTTGCCATGATCTAGATGGCCCCGAATGACTTTATGCTAAGTAAACTGAAACAGATACAGAAAGAAAAAATGTCGCATAATTTCACTCATATGTGATTTTTAAAAAAGGACACAAATTAACAGTTATATGGGATGAATAGGTTAATGAATAAGTTCATAGAGAATTAAATTACAACGTGTATACTAAAGGTAACAAAGTTTTATTGTATTAGGGATTTTTTCTTTTGAGTTGGAGTCTCACTCTGTCGCCCAGACTGGAGCGCAGTGGCCGCTCCCGGCCACCGCAGCCTCGACCTGCTGGGCTCTGGCGATCCTTCCGCCTCAGTCTTCCGAGTAGCTGGAACTACAGGCGCGCGCTACCACGCCCGGCTGATTTTTTGATTTGTTGTAGAGATGAGGTCTCGACAAGTTGCCCAGGTGAGTCTCGAACCCGCGGGCTCAGGCAATCCACTCACCTCGGGCTCCGAAAGCGCGGGATTACGGGCTGAACAACCGAGCCCGACTCGGGATTTTTGTTAAATCAATACATTTTAGTTGCTCTTGTCATACATACAAACAATTAATTGAGATGATAGAGTTGGAGTCTCACTCGGTTGCCCAGACTGGAGTGCAGTGGCCGCTCCTGGCCACCGCAGCCTCGACCAGCTGGGCTCCGGCGATCCTTCCGCCTCAGCCTTCCAAGTAGCCAGAATTACAGGCATGCCTACCACAACCTGCTGATTTTTGATTTATTGTAGAGATGAGGTCTCGCTGCCCAAGCCGGTCTCGAACCCGTGGGCTCAGGCAATCCACTCACCTCAGCCTCCCAAAGGCGTGGGATTACAGGCTGAGCCACCGAGCCCAAATAAAAAAGAAAATTTTCATCAGTTGACAAAATACCATTTTTATTTTCTGCTGGGTGTGGTGGCTCATACCTGTTATCCCAGCACTTGGGAGACTGAGGCAGGAGGATTGCTTGAGCCCGGGAGTTCCAGACCAGTCTAGGCAACATAGCAAGAACTAATCTCTAAAATAAAAACAAAAAATTTTTTAACAGCTACTTTTAGATAAAAAGGGAAGTCTTCATCTTTTATTGTCTTTTCAGTAACTTCTGTTTTCCAACAGCTACATACAAAACTTCTGATCCTAATCTTTTTACAAAATAAAATAAGCTTTTGTTTACAATAGGATAGACTGGATAAAAACATTGCCTGGTTGAATGAGGCCAGGCATTGCTCTCATATCAATAACATTGGGAAAAACAAAATAAAGCCATATCAACAATATAACTTGTAATGGTTCATCTTATGTGTTAACTTGAATGGGTCACAGAGTGCCCAGATTAAACATTGTTTCTGAAAGGGTATTTCTTGATGAGATTAGCATTTGGACCAGTGGATTCAGTAGACTGCCCTCTCCCAATGCGGTTGGGAATAATCCAACACTTACAGAGCCTCAAGCAGAGGAAGGGGAAGTTCATCTCACTTTTCCTTTCTCACTGCTTGAACTGGAACATCTCATATTCTTCTATCCTTGAACTAGAATTTACATAATAAACTCCCCTTATTCTCAGACATTCTGAATCAGACTGAATTACACCACTGGCGTTCCTGAGTCTCCAGCATGCTGAGAACAGACTATGGGACTTTTCAGCCTGCATAATTATATGAGCCAATTCTTCATAGTAAATTTCTTTCTGCCTGTCATCCATCCATCCATCTATCTATCTATCTATCTTATATCATCTAGCATTTATCTATCCATCTATCTATATCTTATTTGCTCTGCTTTTCTAGGGAACCCTGACTAATGCAAACCTGAAGCATGTACCTATTGGTGCATGTGTCTGTGTGCATGTGGTTTCAAAATTATTATTTCTGGATTATTGGAATTTCTTTTTATTCCTCACATATTACCCTGGTTTTGTGTGCTTATCATTGTAAAATTTTATTTGTAGATTGGAATTTGGTGAGGTGCTTAGCTCTTTTTGACTATTCAATTAATAGTTATATTAATAAAATACTTTGAGCAAAAAATAAAATGTATGCATTGTTGAATGTTATTTTTATGTTTTAATTTTATAGACTATGATTAAACCAGCAAGGTTATAAGTAGTGGTTGTCAAGTGAGAGATAGTTCATCTATATACATATGTGTGTGTGTGTGTATATGTGTGTATACACACACACACACACACACATGTATTATAGTTGCTCCAAAACAATGAGACTTTTAGTTTGTTGAGAATATTTTATCATGTGAAGCCTTAGGGAGGTTCATCTGACTTAATCTGTCTTTAACACCTAGCTCCTAACACATAGTAACATTTAGAACCTTTATCTTCTTATAAATATTTGAATTGTCAATAAGATATAGATATGTTTTGTATAAAACTGATGTAAGGTACTTGTGTTTTTTCATATGTAGACCACAAACTTTCATTAAGTGTGTGCTGCAAATGCTATTAGATGCTATAAATGAAGTATACAGAGTTACTTCTGTATCTGTGCTGCATGAGGTGTTACTGGAAAACTGACTTGCATGCTAATTGCAATAAATAGTCCAAATGACTCCTTTGATTATATCACATTATAGTGTTGGTAAAAATAAATAAAAATTAAAAACAAAAAATACTGCTTCTTAATGGTATGGCATTCAAATGACACACATTATTCTGTGTGTCATAGTCACGATGAGGGGAACAAAAGGTACATAAATACTAAGCCCAAGAACATGACATCATCCAACTGCATTGTCATGTTGTATGATATTCATAAACTATCATTTTAAAAGATTGTATTAGAATTCAGAGAAAATATTCAGACACTGATCTCAGTTTCAAAAGGAAAACAAATATGCAATAAAGGCAGTATCTTAAACCCCTGTTACTTAGCACACATTAAATCTGTATTTCAGATGACATTCAGGGGATATTTCTAAATCAAATATTTTATTTGAAAATTTTGCATAGCTTAATTAAACCAAGAACAATTAAAAAAATTGATATAGGTAAGTAGATACAGATAAATTGATAGGTCACTATTACATTATATATATAAAATAATACACACAGACTGGATTGCATAATCAATTATCTTATTTTATTTTATTTTTTGAGTAGGAGTCTCACTCTGTCACCTAGGCTGAAGTGCAGTGGCATTATCACAGCACACTGCAGCCTTAACCTCCTGGACTCAGGAGATGCTTCGCCTTAGCCTTCCAAGTAGTTGGAACTACAGGCTCATGCCACCATGCAGGCTAATTTCTTAATTTGTTGTAGAGGCAAGGTCTTGCCAAGTTGTCCAGGCACTGGTCTCTAAGCCTTGGACTCAGGCAATCCTCTCATCTCCGCCTCCCAAAGTGCTGAGATTACAGCACGTATCTATTTTTTTTAATGGTGCTATTTCTATTTTTACAACTGAGTCTTAGAACAAAACCAGGTGGCCAATCAGAGTTAAAATGCATTGAAGAATCACCAGTAGTTGGGTAACACAGTTGACAGGCTTGTTACTGAGGGTAAAAGTGGGTGTGGTTTCTGCCAGGTTCCCATGTGGGTAGGACTGTCTCTGAACCAGGTCAAGGGGCTACTTCCAGGTCTGTAGTTGAAATGCTCATCAGACACACAAAATTGTTACTATGTGTGTGATGGATGTATTAATTAACTCGATAGTGGTAATCATTCCACTATGTACAGATATATCAAAACATCACATTGTACTCCTCAAATGCATACAAATTTTATATGTCAAGTATGTCTCAGTAAAGTTGGGAAAAGGAGAAAAAATAATCACCAACAGCATCGTGTTTACAGATTTACAATTCCAGATTCCCGGAATAAATGTCCTGGGTAACTCAGAAACTGAAACTTCAGACATATTTATTAGAATAATGTGGTTTTTAGATATCCTAAAATTGATCTAAGCTAAAATGATGGGCATAGAGTAATCTGAAACAAGTAAGCCAATAATTAGTATTAATAAACATGAAAGTTTTTAAAAGGAAGTTTGGTTACAAACACCTAAAATCTATTCATCTTTTAATACATTATGAAAAATATATATTTTATTAAATTATGAATTAAACATGTTTGTATGTAGTTGCTTCATAAAAAAGGTAATGGCATTCAATGATTGCTACATGCAAAATTCAGATAATTTTTTAAGTATTAGTAAGTACAGTAAAAAATGCACAAATAATTGGAACAAAAGTTGGCAAATATTTGTGTGTGTGTGTGTGTGTGTGTGTGTGTGTGTGTGTGTTTTCCAGAGACAAGGTCTCCTTCTGTTGCCCATGTTGGAGTGCAGTGGTGTGATGATAGCTCAGTGTGGCCTTGAACTCCTGACCTCAAGTGATCATCCTACTTCGGCCTCCAAAAGTGCTGGAATTAAAGGTGTGAGCTACCTCACTTGGCCTGTGTATTTGATTGAGAAGATTTATTTGTTCCAGATGTATTTCATAACATAATTGTAGGTAGACATTCTTCTCCATATGTTTTAAAACTGATGGCTGCTTATGTAATTCTTAATAGGTTTCCAAGATTTCTAATTATACATATACAAAAAAGCTTAGCCTAAACAAAGCCTAAGTTTTTTGTTGTTTCATCTTAAATATAGGCAATATTCATCTTCTAGTATCTAATTATTCATTGCAAAAATCAAGTAATTTATAAAGTCACTCTGGTAGAAAGATAAGGTCTTTATTGTGTATGAAAATATTCATTGTTTATCTAGAATAGTCTCAAGCACTAATAGATTTTGTAAATATTCTGATTCATACAGTATTCTACATGATCATGGCTATTCTAAGACTATTGTGACACTATTTACATAAACGACAAGTAAAGAGTTTTTCAAAATGAACATCTAGCTATTTATTGTAGTAAATTGTAAAACCTTCTTGGTGAGAGAACAGTTCTTGTAATTATAAAAAACTGAACTTAAACATTTCTTGACATACCTGTAATTTAGCCCAGAAGTTTGAGGCTGTGGAGAGCCATGACTGTACCACTGCACTCTAGCAGTGAAACACCTATTAAAATACAATTTAAAAAAATTTGAAAAGTCTTAATTATATTAATAAGGCACTGAAGAAGATAAAATGTTTCTTTGGATTGAAATAATCAGTTCAGCAAAGCATTGTTTACTTTTTCTTGAACAGTTACTATGCAGTACTTCCTATATTTCATGTTTGACAATGGTTTATTTGGGGCATATAATAAATTAGTATCATAATTGTCCATAATGAAACACTCTAACTTTTTAATCACTTGATTTTTTTCAATATATTACCTAATAAATTGGAACTGTTCAAAATACAAATATTCATGTTTTCTTTATTATAATTCAAGCTGCCTTTTGAGAATAGGTTTCTCCTGGCTCCCTTTATATGCTCTTTCCCCATCCGAAATTATAAGAGGTTAGTAACAGAGATTTTTTTAAATTCGAAAATTTTGCCTCATTAGTCACTTTTGCTTTCTTTGTTTTTACAGGCAAAGTTACATGAACGTTATCTTATCATCTGTCTTGTCTCTCATGGCTTTTAACTAGGAATACAAAAGAACAAAGGGGAACTATCCTAAGAAGGAGAGAGATAATCACAATTGTGTTGATTATGAAAGATTGCTCCAACTGTATCATAGAGGAAGGCAGGAAGACTGCTTGGGACCACTCTCCTCCCCTAGTAATTCTATTAATTTAGAAAGTACTGGTGAGGATATCAAATAGATGTTTGTTAGTTAGCGAATTGCAATTTCCAAGTAATATATTTTCTTTTTCTTTTCTTTTTTTTTTTTTTTGAGTTGGAGTCTCACTCTGTCGCCCAGACTGGAGTGCAGTGGCCACTCCTGGCCACCGCAGCCTCGACCTGCTGGGCGCCGGTGATCTTTCCACCTCAGTCTTCCAAGTAGCCAGAACTACAGGTGCACGCTACCACGCCCGGCTAATTTTTGATTTATTGTAGAGATGAGGTCTCGCCAAGTTGCCCAGGCAGGTCTCGGAAACCCGCGGGCTCAGGCAATCCACTCACCTCAGCCTCCCAAAGGCGCGGGATTACAGGTTGAGCCACTGAGCCCGGCTTAAGTAATATATTTTCAATAAGGACTTCTGAAGGTATACCACTTTAGTTAAAATGATTTGCCTTCTTGTAAACAGGATAAACATAATTGAAGGTCAACATAGGCAAAGGATATTTTGATGTTAATAGGCTCTATCACATCACACAATGTAAGACACTAGCCACTTTGAATGACTAAAGCAATGCTGAAGAAAAAAAGTGCATTAAGTTCCCAGTAATTCAAAAGAGAGACTTTTAGCTTCCCTCATCATTCTTGTAGCTTGTGATATTTTGGCATTTTATGACTGTAGTTCATATGTCTTTTTTTTTTTGAGTTGGAGTCTCACTCCGTCGCCCAGGCTGGAGTGCAGTGGAATGCTCACAGCCACCCCAGCGTTGACCGACTGGGCTCCAGCGATCCTTCCGCCTCAACTTTCCAAGTAACTGGAACTACAGACACATGCTACCACGCCCAGCTATTTTTTAAAAAAATTTATTGTAGAGACGAGATCTTGCCAAGTTTCCCAGGCTGGTCTTGAACCCTTGGGCTGAGACAATCCACTCGCCTTGTCCTCCCAACGTACTGAGATTACAGGCTGAGCAACCAAGCCTGGCCTCATATGTCTTTTACAACCATCAAGTATTTCTCATTTGCAATGACTTACCACTTAGAAATTGCCCAGAAATAAAACTACAACTCTATATTTGAAATGTCATGTGCCTTTTCTTCTTCATCATGAAGAGATAAGAAAATAATTTATTGCGTTTGGAATATATTATGATAATTGCAATATTTGCTATTTTGAAGAATACATTGTGGTTTTATAAGGTGCTTAATTAATTTGATTGTCTTCAATAAATGCTATAACGTCCCATCTACTGTATAGTATACAGCAAATCTTTATCGTTCATTTGATGATTATGAAATTGATCTAGGCTGTTGACAGCTCAATACTGGTGATTCTAGAACTATGGGTGATTGTGTTGTTCTGGTATTTAAAAATTCCTTTTGATGATGTTTGAGGGATAGAAATAGGCTTCACATAGAAAAAAATAACTAAGGCAATGACGCAATAGTTTTGTTCATATATTACATATTAACGAGAATTCTTTTTTTTAGAAACAATATATTTGAGATGATCACTAAAATTATTGTGATTGCTGGCTTGTAGAGGTGCAATTGATATTGTATATGCATAATTTTAATATCTATTTTTATTTTACTTAAATCCAGGCCTTTGTGAATTACAATGGAACTTCATAATTTCTATAGAAGAGATTGCAGCTTGATGGTGAGTGTTTTGTATAGCCACTGGGGAAAACAGTTGCTGAACAGGAATATGTAAGGAATTGACAGACAGTGTTGATACACCTGATGATACTGCTGAAGATGGAGAACATAATTTTTTTGCAGCACTAATTCAAAAAATCGTGTAAATTTCTCTGACTTTGCTCAGCCATCCAGGTTTATTATTTTGGGGTTTTTTTTTTTGCATAAACTTAGTTTATTTGGAGTATTTTGAGTGTTTTTTAATTGTTTCTCAGCATGTTAAAAAAAAATTTTTTTTTTTATTATAAAGGTGTGGGGTTCAATTTAGGGTTAAGTATGCAAACATTGATCATGCAGGTATCCTTGTTCATGAGGTATGCCCCTCCCTCCCCTAGCATTTTCCCTCAGCTGCCAATCCCATCCCCCTCCCCTGACAGTTTCCCATTACTGCCAAACACTTTCTTATAGTATTATAATTGTTCAAGGTCCGCTTATGAGTGAGAACATATGGTACTCAAATCATTCTACAAAAAAGATACCTGCACATGTATGTTTGTTGCAGCTCTATTCACAATAACAAAAACATGGAGCCAACCATGTTGCCCATCGAAGCTGGACTGGATAAAGAAAATGTGGTACATGTACACAATGGAATATTATGCAGCCATAAAGAAGGACAAATATATGGACTTTGCAGCAAGTTGGATGGATTTGGAGTCTATCATTCTCAGTGATCTATCACAGAAACAAAGCCACCCAGGTTTAAAAGCTTAATTTAAGGCCAGGCACGGTGTCTCGTGTCTCTAATTCTACCACTCGGGGAGACCAAAATGGGAGGATTACTTCAGCCCAGGAATTCAAGACCAGCATTGTGACATCTCTTCTCTACAAAAAAAAAAAAATTAGCTGGTCATGGTGGCACATACCCATAGTCCCAGCTACTCAGGACATTGAGGCTTTCTGCTTGAGTTCAGGAGTTTAAGGCTGCGGTGAGCCATGATTATACTACTGCACTCTAGCAGTGAGACACGTACTAAAATACAATAATAAGACCGGGCTCGGTGGCTCAGCCTGTAATTCCACGTTTTGGGGGGCCAAGGTGAGTGAATTGCCTGAGCCTGTGGGTTCGAGACCTGCCCGGGCAACTTGGCAAGACCTCATCTCTACATAAATAAAAAATTAGCCGGGCATGGTAGCCTGTGCCTGTAGTTCCGGCTACTTGGAAGGCTGAGGCGGAAGGATCGCCGGAGCCCAGCAGGTCGAGGCTGCGGTGGCCGGGAGTGGCCACTGCAATCCAGTCTGGGCGACAGAGTGAGACTCCAACTCAAAAAAAAATACAACAATAAATAAATAATACATTAACAAGGCACAATATAATCAAGAGTTAATTGTACTTAAAATAAGTGGAGGATTCAGCTCTGAGTCACTTCCCTGCTTGAATACCCATTTTACTTTCCATAGCTGACTGAATAATTTCTTATAGAGAAATTATAGAGTTCCATTTTTACTTCAAAAAGACCCGAGTATAAGTCCTTAGCTTGGTATTCAATGCACATAACCTCACCTGTCACACAGAAACTTTCTTAGCAAAGATTATTTTCCATTTTGTTTGCCACTCGACCTCTGAATGGAGCTACTCACAACTTCGTGAAGAGCCTGTTGTTTTCTACCTTTTATACTTGCACTCTCACTCTAACTTCCACATATCCTGTTATCATGATGCCATTTGATTTCACACGATAAAAGAAAATCTCCACTCCTGCAAAGGTCTTTAGTATTATTATTGTCACTCAAGGCTGTAAAGTCTCCACTCTAATATCCATAAGGCCATCACTAGGTATAGTCATACTACTAGGCCATTTTCCATCTTATTTTTACAAATGATTACACAGAGGCTTAGTGTGAGTCCATTATTTGTCAACTACACTGTGGTTTTATACTACGTCAAACTAGTGCACCTGGAACTACATTTTTCAGAATATTCTCAATTGTGTTAAGAGTGGAGAATGAATGTCAAGGTAAATTTGAGGTAACAGGAACTGCTTTATGTTCCTGTCATACACCGCTAGCAGGCCAGATAAAGTATATAAAACAATATTTTTCAGAATTTGAACAGGCTTTGTGAGATAGTGATGCTTAAGAGAAACAAAATATGAAATGAGCTCCACAGCTGCTCTAGCTGATTTTCTGGGAGAGTTTTAGGCCCCAGCTCAGAGAGGGGGCCTCAAACAGCACATAACAGTCTTCTTATGCTTAGGTAATTGAGGTGAAAATGAGAGGGTTCAAATAGAATAGGAGTCTCACTCTGTCGCCCAGACTGGAGTGCAGTGGCCACTCCTGGCCATCGCAGCCTCGACCTGCTGGGCTCCAGCGATCCTTCCGCCTCAGCCTTCCAAGTAGCCGGAATTACAGGCATGCGCTACCACGCCCGGCTGATTTTTTGATTTATTGTAGAGATGAGGTCTCGCTGCCCAGGCGGGTCTCAAACCCGCAGGCTCAGGCAATCCACTCAAGGATGACCATATATTAATCAGGAAGTAGGCCTGCACCAGACACTGGATCTTCTGGTAACTTGATGTTGGATTTCCCAGCCTCGGAATTATGAGAAATAAATGTTTGCTACATAGGTTACACAGTGTATGACATTTTGTTATAGCAGCCTGAACAGACTAAGACAGTAAATTTCACAGTATCTAATATCTACTCAAAATAACCCTGCATGAGTAGGGCTGGAAAATACAACCCATAGTGAGGATAAAAGTTGACTAATAGAAACTTACCCAAACATAACTCAAATAGAGGAAAAATTTGTAGATGTAGAATTAGACAGGTATTTTAAAATTTGTTGATACCTACCATATTCTATTTTTCTAAAAATGTAGAAAGAAGTCTGAGCATATTAAAGAGACACAAAAGATACGAAAATGACCCCACTTGAAATTATATAAATGAAAATATATTGACTAGGAATACAAATACAATGACTTGGTTTAAGAGCAGATAAGATAGGAACAAGAAAATATCAGTGAACTTGAAGATACAGCAATTGAAAATATCCAAAATAAAACACTGAGAAAAAAAGAGATGGAAAATAATAAGTAAAGTATAGTAGTTTAAAGATATGAGCACAATTTATTTAATTCTTCTTTCTTCAAAAGAGACTCAATTCTCTTCCCCTTGAATGTGAGTTGTACTTTCAATGACTTGCTCTTTTTTTATGCTTTGATATTTTTATTGAAGAAAATGAACAAAGCATGAATATTTTCAGTATTCAAAGATCTCTTACAAGTTGACAAGAAAGCAAACAACCATTAAGAATGACTTGCTCTTAATGACCAAAATGTGTTGGAAGTTATAGTGCATGATTTCCAAGACTAGATCATAAAAGGCATTCTGATTTCCTTCATGCTTTCTTTTCCTGTATCACTTTTTCTGAAGGAAATTATCTACCTAGTCTTAAAGAAACGAAAATAGCCCTGTGGCAAGATATAAATGGAAAGAAATTGAGGTCTTCTCCTAAACACAAGTGCTTACCAGGTGTATGAGTAAGTCACCTTGGAAGTACATCATTCTGTCCTAGTCAAGCTTTGTGATGACAGAATCTCAGCCAGCATCTTGATTACAACCTCTTGAACCAGAACTACCTGATTAAGATGCTTTTAGATTCCGGTTCCCTAGGCAATTAGAAAATCTTACCTTATTGGACATTGGATATTTTTGTATTTCTGTAAATATCCTTGAGACTTTTTCTGGGATGCAGTTAAATTATACAAAACAGTTTAATTCTTTATTGCTTTGGGTGGTTGAATTTTATTGTGACTTTTTTTGCTTCCCCCAAAAAAGGATTCATGGGTACATTGGTCACTGAGTTTATTTTTAGTCAAGAAATATTTTTTGAGCATTCAGTGAATTTTAAACATTATGTCTGGTATCAGGAATTATGTCAGTTAACATATGAGGCTCCTGCTCCAATTGAGCTTACATTCTTGAAAGAAGGAGATCCACAAAGCACATACAAAACAGCACATAAATACCTAAGACAGTGACAAGTGTTACGAAAACAATGAAACAAAACCTCTGGAGCAATTGAGGTGGTGTTGGAACTGCTTTATGGCCAAAAAACATATGAAAAATGCTCAATATCACTAATCATTGGAGAAGTATAAATAAAAATCACAATGAGATACACCATCTCACTGCAGTCAGAGTGGACATTATTAAAACATCAAAAAACAACAGATGTTGGGGAGGTTGTGGAGAAAAGGAAACACCCATACTGTTAGTGGGAGTATAAACTAGTTCTACCCTGTGGAAAGGAGTTTGGAGATTTCTCAATAAGTAAAAATAGATTTCCCATTTGACCCAGCCATCCCAAAGAGCATAAATTCTTTTTACCAAAAAGACACGTACGCTCATATTTATCACAGCACCGTTCACAATGGCAAAACATAGGACCAACCTATATGCCTATCAATGATGGAATGGGCAAGGAAAATGTGGTTCATATATACCATGGGATATTACGCAGCCATAGAAAGAACTAAGTCATGTCCTTTGCAGAAACCTGGATGTAGTTGGAGGTCATCATTCCACGTATATTATCACAAAAACAGAAAACTGAATAACACATGTTTTCACTCATAAGTGGGAGCTAAATACTGGCCATATATGGGCATTAGGATGGGAACAGCAGACACTGGGAACTCCTAAAAGGGGTAGAATGGAAGGAAGATAAGGGTTGAAAAACTGCCCATCAAGTACCATGCTCGCCACCTGGGAAGTAGGCTCAATAGAAGCCTAAGCATCACGCAATATACCTATGTGACAAATTTGCACACGTACCTCTTGACTCTAAAATAAAATTAAAAAATAAAAGTAGAACTGCTAAAAATGTGGCAGTTATGAAAAACCTCTGAAGAGGTGACATTGGCATATATCCTGTAAGGTGAAGCTATATTTAGCATCTTTTGAGGAAAGAAAAAGGCATCTGTAATTCTTTACAATGAGGAGGCCACAAGAACAGGGTACAGGAGGCATCTGTATCAAGAAGCAGGTCCAATGTATTTAAGTTTCAAAGGTAAGATGTTGAAATAGCAGAAGGAGATTAAAAGAGAATTACAATACAATAGAAATAATTTGAGCCCACAGGTGATCAAAACAACAGAAGTAAAATGGAGATCCAGAATTTCAATGAACATAATATACATGAAAAATATAAACTACTTATTAAGAGAAAGACAAGATATTGTACTCTATTCATCACTGTTAACACGATGATGGAAACAGGGCAAAAAAAGCCAATCTGCCGTAAGGATAATTAATGTCCCAGGACTACCAAACCTAAGAATGGAACAGAAAAACACATGCAAAGGTAAAAGAGAAGTACATTCCTTTAAGATAATAATTGAATCTATAAATAACAAGGAACCACGCTGTTCTAGAAACAACTCTACCGAATGAGACATATCTTATGTGTTTGAAAATATTACGCTATCTTTTTGATCACAACATTCTATGTATGCAGCTCACTTATTCAGTCACTCCCAACACAGCTATTTTCCACTTCATCAGAATTCCCATCCACTGCTCCCTCTCATTTCTCTATTAGGTCTCTGTTGCTTTCATTTCTTTATATATTTTCTTTAGATACCATGACCTTACATTTTAAATACTCCCTTACCATCTTCTTAATATTCTGCCATATTTTCATTCCATTTTTTATGAGAACTCTCCCACCAAAACTTAAAACAAATACCTGTCTTCTCTTCTTGTCTTCTCTTCTTTAATTAGTTTTTCAAAAATTATTTACTAAACATTCAGAGTCATCAACCTCATCCCTTATCCTGGCTTATCTGAGTTATCCTATACTTTCTTTTATTATTTTCAATGATAATTTCCATTGTCTTAGACTTTGGACACCATAGTCTGCTCCCTCATCCAAAGTAGGTGACACGATTTCTCATTCCAAAAGAAAAGTAGGAGCGAATATACACATTGTTTTCTTCCTCCTACCACCAAACATTTCTGTATTTACTTTCCTTCTGATTTATTGGAAGAAATGCTCCTTTTCCTGTATGAGGTCTGATAACAATGCAACCTTTGTTCTGGATCCCAATCTTCATTTGCCTTCTTCAAGTCTCATTCCATTTATCATTTGTCATCTGTCTTTAATTAACTCTACTAACCTCTGGAGCTTATATGTCTCTTATAATTATAACGTTTATACATGCTTAAATTTCACCTCTTTCCCATAGTAACACAAAGTAAGTAACATGGAAGTCTAATCATATCCTTTATTTACATATTTTCAGATAAGTTTATTGAAATAGTAGACTCTGACTCTCGGTTAAACTTCCTCACTCCCAGTTCAGTCCATATCTCACTGTAATCTGTCTCCATAAGTCTTGCAATAATTACTAAATAATATAACTCTGTGCTCACTTTGCTCACCAGAATTTATTCGTATAAATTCTTTTCTCTTTGTCTTAGAAATATCCCACAGTTGGTATGTATTACAACACACTTTCTCAAGTTTTCACCCACTGCTCTGGTCATTCTTCAATCTCCTTTTCAGGATTATCTTATTTTATGGTTTTCTTTTTTCTTTTTTTGAGTTGGAGTCTCACTCTGTCGCCCAGACTGGAGTGCAGGGGCCGCTCCTGGCCACCGCAGCCTCGACCTGCTGGGCTCCAGTGATCCTTCCGCCTCAGCCTTCCGAGTAGCTGGAATTACAGGCGCGTGCTACCACATCTGGCTGATTTTTTGATTTATTGTAGAGGTGAGGTCTCGCTGCCCAGGCGGGTCTCGAACCCGTGGGCTCAGGCAATCCACTCACCTCAGCCTCCCAAAGGCGCAGGATTACAGGCTGAGCCACTGAGCCCAGCTTGTTTTATGGCTTTCAAGTGCTGTCAGGGACCAATCCTAGGGCTTCTCCCCTTTTCTACCCATTAAATTAGGGAAGTTTCCTCAACTACCTTTTTTCCCAATATCTCTATGCCAATAATTTTTACTATCCAACCAATTTACATTATCTGAGTTCCATGGAGGTATACTATTGTGAGGTGAAATTTTCATTTGGATATTCAAGGGGTGCCTCAATTTGAGTATTTCAAATGCTCCTCCCTCCCCTCAATCCTACTTCTACTTACGTGTTCCATTTCAGTAGGTAGCACTCTCATCCAACTGGTAAGCCAAGTCAGAATCTAGGGCATCTTCTACAGCTGCTTTTTACCCTCAATGAGACTCCAGTCATCTTACATCCAGTCCATTGCTATGCCCTGTAATTTATCTCCTAAATATGCCTAGACTCCACAATCTCTTTTTTTCCTTATTTCTATACCCATCATGCTAGTATCACCCTGAAATATTAAAATGTGTTCCTGACTTCTCTCTCACACATAATCTGCAGACACATAACTCTTCCAAATAGATTTGGGAGAGTTATGTGTCTGCAGATTATTATATATATAATTTTGTCACTTGTTGGCTTTAAAGTGCTTTCTTCAATGGCCCTCCCATACCTTTACAATAGTTAAACCTCCTGAACAAAGCTTGCACTGTCTGATGTGATCTCTTTCTTTAGTGTCTCTAACCCCACACTCATTCTCACTTTTTCTACTCTGGTGAACACAGTCACTTTTTGGTTTCTGAGCTGCTGTGATTTTTGGCACTAGGCTTTACCTACTACATAGGACCACTCTCCTTCCTAGAATCATCCTGTCAGCTCTTGTATATCCTTTAGATGTTTATGAGTTCAGATCTCATATATTCAAAGCCGAACACAGAATCTAGAAGGTGAACATATGTGCTCAATTCTCTGTGAATATTTAATTGAATTTCTCCTGCCACAAAATGTCATACAAGGCTCTTACTAGGTGATCTTTTTACATTCTGATTTTATATATAGTTTAATCAACTATATCCACATCCAGATATGTGGAATTCTCTTGCTGCAATCTTGTTTGCCTCTCTTGGGTTGTTCCCCCTCCTGGCATGGTAAAGAACTTATTTTTTCTAAAGTACCATTATTACTATTACTACTAATCTTGATAGTAATATTAATAACAAATAATGATATCAGCTTTTGTTGGGAGCCGGCCACGAAGGTCCACTGAGTGTTAGGGATCAGGGAGGGGCGTTGACCCCAAGACCACTAGGATGTGTTCGGGAGCTGTTGACCCCATTCCCCCCTCTACTCAGCACTATAACCAGAATAAGCTCCTGTAAGCTCAAAACATAAAAACTCTGAGACTGGGACAAACACAAGCTAACTTTAGAAGCTCATTGTTCCCATTCTTCCACAAACTGCAGTTTTGGCTTTCACACAACTTACAATTCAAACTCAGGTCACATCTAAGAGCCTTAGTATTGGTCACAGGCTTCTGGGTCGTGATTTTAGGATTTATTGAAGTTGAGTAAGGTGTAAATTGTAGAATATAGTTTTAGGAATATAAGTTTAGACAGCCATTTTGTTGAAAGAATGTGGCTAGGTTACTTGCAGGTAGCCCACTGTGAACATTGGACTGGGCCACATTCCAAACATTCTGGGATGGGACTCTTTAGCTTGTAAAGTAAGTATTTAAGTTTCTATAGAATCATTTAACTTGGTATTAGTATAAATCAGCATAGGATAAAAAAGGTTTATAGGATAGGTCAGTCACGGATTAAGGTTAATGTTTGTTATGGAATTTTAGGTTATCATTTAACTTGGTATTAGTATAAATTAGCTTAGGATGAAGAGGGTTTATAGGCAGTCATGGATTAAGGTTAACATCTGTTATGGGATTTTCTTCCTCATACCTGAAAGAACATCTGGTGGGTGGGGGACGCCCCTCACACACCTGGCTTTGTGTTTGCATGAAAGACATATGAGTATAAAAGCCCACTGTTGACACTCAATAAAGGTCTTCTGCTCAGATCTAAGCAGTTGTCCAAGCCTCTCTCTCTCTCTCTCCCTCTCTCTCTCCCCCTTTCTCTCATTCTCACAATTGCCAATGTTGTTTCCACCTTTGGGGTATCCTGAACCCGGCAGGAGCTGGACTCCTGCAAGTGGCACCCAAACGTGGGACCTCAAGGTAAACTTTCTTTTTCTTTTTTGGGACAGATAGGACCTCACCCAGGGTGCCGCAGACCCCTCTGTAGAGACAGGCAGAGCTAGGAAGGGTGAGCAGTTTAAGAGCCATGATAGAATCATGGGCCAGAGTGAATCTAAAGAAAGAAAACTGTTCATAAGTATTATGATGCATATATTTACTAAAAGAGGAATTAAAGTTTCCTCTGCACAATTGGCTCGTTTTTTTCATTTGGTAAAAGAACAGTGGCCCTGGTTACCCACAAAATTAAAAGAGGAACCAGGTGAAAAAACTGCCCTATCAACCCCTGTTCCTTCCCAGGCAATGTTAGCCACTGCCCCTGTTGATGATAATCATTTATCCCCTGGGAATGAGGAAAATTATAAGGAAGTAGGATAGGTCAAATTTACCCTATAGGCCATTGTTCTTACCTGGAAAAACAATAAGCCAGTTTTGGGTAAAACAATGGCCTATACCATCTAAGAAGCTTAAGGCAGCAAAAGATTTGGTGCAACAGCAGCTAGAAGCTGGCCTATAATGGTCATAAAGAAAAAATAAACAAAACAAATACTTAAAGTTATGCATAAAGTGATAAGACAGATGTATTCTGCTTTAAATTAATGAGAAAGAACTTGAAAAATATGTTGACAGGTATTTGGAGGACAGTAATTCACAAATAACTTTTTTTTTTTACATATAATTCATTATAAAATTAAATAGGAACTTATTTTAAGTGTATTTAAGTTACAATTTTACCTTCTCCACAACTTTATACAGTATATCAATTGATTAAGGCAGGGAGGAAACTGAGAACAAAGAAGATTAATGAGCATGAGAAAATCAGTGGGAAAACTTCCAAACTGAGTATGAAAGCCTACAGATTCTAAATATTGCCATGGAAGAATTTATGCTAAGGACTGTAGTTCTATCATTTTATTTTAAAAGTATACCCTTAAATCCTCAGCCAAAATAAGTAATGTTAGTGACATGGAGGATGAATTGATGAGAAAGCAATTTTATAACTCTAGGGCATGGCTAAAATGTAATATGGCAAGCACTAGAAAACATAGCTTCTTTTACTTTTAAGGCCGCAAGTGAATTGAGTCATAGAAAAAGGAACTTTTAATGAAAAAGATGTAGCTTAAACATAATTTACCTCATCTGCCAAGGAATCATTGCATGAGCCACATTTTTCATAGTGCAGACTAATTGAAAGGTTAGATGTTTCAAGGTTGTTTATTAAAACAATTATTAATAGGGGAAATCTTCATAGCCATTGTCATAGGGAAAATACAGTTGGCAGTTTATCTTAAAACATTTCATTTATAATGAATTATCACATTATCTACTAGAACCTTGCTATTAAATATGTGGTTTGCAGATCAGCAGCTTGGGCATCACATGGGAAATTGTTAGAAATATTAAAAAGTCAGAAATAGTCTCATTTCTGATCCTTTGTACATGGCCTGGGTCCACTGAATCAGACCCACTGAATCAGAATCTGCATTTCAATGAGACCCTCCAGGGTGCATGCCAACATTTGAAGTTTGTAAGACTGGAGCATAATAGGGTAGTCATTGAAACCATGCCCTCTTACCTAATTCAGGAGGATCATGTTTTTCAATGGTAGCAGTGTCTTCAAAGCTGTATTTCACCACAATTTTTTTGGGCATTTAACCCAAGAGTTAACTTTATTAGTTATTTGTCTGTTTTGATATTCTACTTTAAAATATAATTTGCAAGCGTTCAAGGCAAATTCTGGGTTTTCTAAAAATGTAAACAAAATAAGGAAGGTTTTCACCTCCTTTGTCCTCTCCTATACCTCCCACAACTCCAATTCCTGCTTTTCCTACTACTCTTGTTTCTTGTAATCTGTTCCCTCCACCTTTATCTGGGAAGGAAGGGCTGGCGTCTACGGCCGAGGTGCCTAGCCCTGACCTTCAGTCTTTCTCTTTTACTCTCGGAGAAGGGGCAGGTGCCAAAGGCCATGGTACCTAACTCCATCCTCCAGACTTCTCACCCCCCCTTGCCCCCACATGTACTTGGAAAGCCCATTCTCTTCTCAAGGGGGTGGCTGGGACAAAAGGATGTTAAAAATTCTTCTTTGCTGTTTTATTATGATAAATTTCTCTCAAGTTATATCTAAACTGAGACTATATCAACCTTCTTCCCAGATAAAAGTAAAGGAATCATATAAATGAATCCTGCTAACTAACTATAAAAAGGGTGACAAAGTAAAAGAGGTTTTTCAAAAACCAAATGAGATCCGGCAATGTTTCCAAGTCGCCTCTCTGAGACATTGCAGCAGTTTACTAATATTAATTTAAACTCTCTGGAGGGACAAGTTCTTTTGGCTATGTATTTTATCTCTTAGTCAGCACCGGCACAAACTCCAAAAATTAGAAAAGGGCCCACAAATTCCTCAACTATAACTGTTGGACATGGTCTTTAAAGTTTTTAACAACCGGGAAGAGAAAAGAATATAGGCCCACAAACATAAGTGGGAAGCATTTCAGTTTTTGTCTGCCACTTTGGCAGAAGCTGCATGTTCAGCTCTGCTTGAATTTCTCAGTCCACTCCTTCCTTCACCCCTTTCGGTTGTGGGGGTGCAGGGCATTATATCCAGGCCCCTCATTATGCCGTTACTTCCATGTGTTCTGGGAGATAAAATATTTCAACATTCCCTCCTTGTTATGCCAAAGTGTTGAACTCCATTATTGAAAGGGACATTATAAACAAAATTAATACTCATATTATTCTTTGCCCTCACCACTGTGCCCTTTGGGTGCCTTTTGTTTAGCTTTGAATTTCCCTAACAATTCTACGTTGAACCTTATCTAAACCCTTCCACTGCATATAAACTTACTGCTTTGGTTAAAGCTCTGAGGTAAGGAAAAGTGTAAAGAAGTTTGTTGATATGAGGTATGGTTTTGGTAAAAAAAAGATTAAAGGAAAGAGAAATAATTGTATAGGAAAGAATTTTACATGGTACATTTTTGTTCTGGTTACTTAAGGAAAGTATAAAACAAAAATAGAAGGTTCAAAAAATGGTATAAGTATTTCGAACATGGTAGGTGAAAGTCAGTAAAAAAAAAGAGGGTGAAAGAAATTCTGTAAACACTCGAGGCTACAAAAAAGTTTCTATAAATTTACCATTAATATCAAGTACACTAATGCTAGGTCAACATTCTACTCGAAGGCCAGAATATGATTTTCTTAATTAAAAGTCTCCAAAAGAATTTTCTTCTTTAAACAACAGAGTGGGGAAGAAAGAGACAAAATTCAATTAGCCCTCCCCCACTGTCTTTGTTACAAAAGAACGAGGTTTTTTTGTTTTTTGTTTTCTCCCCCAGTGTCTTTGTTACAAAAAACGAGTTTTTTTTCTTTTGAAAATCTTTGGACTATCATTTTAGCTAAATAAGTAATTTTTACAATAACTACTGTGATTTTGTGTTATAACATGCTTTTAAAAACTTTGGTACTTAAACTCTTCAAATTCTTGATTCAGTCTCTCCAGGGTGAGATAAGAAGCAAGCTCCAGGAACCACACCTACCCCCTTCTGAATTGCCTGAAGGCCAGGTAAATTAATTTCACTAACAGCACTGCCAAATTGCTAAACTTTAAAATCTCCTTCCAGGCACAAGGATTACTATCCAACAAAGAAAGAATGATAAAATAACCTGGGCTTCACCCTCTAGCATATCAATTGTTGTAAAAGTATATCAGACCTATGATAAAAAACAAAGGAAACTGTTTTCTCTTGTCAATGTTTACCTGTTTTGAATTCTCAATTTAAGCTATAACCTAACTACATGTCTCTAATATTTTCAATTTTTCTTTCTTCAAACTTTGTCAAAGTGGCTCTTTGTTAAAGTACAACTATAGATAATTGAAATGAATACATACAATTTATGGAACTTTCACTTTTCCAACATCGTTTTTTGGGTTCATCATCATGTGCTTAATAATTTTTGCCTATGCTCTTGCTTGATTTTTTGTTTGTTTTTTTTTTGTTTGTTTTTTTTGAGTTGGAGTCTCACTCTGTCACCCAGACTGGAGTGCAGTGGCCACTTCTGGCCACCTCAGCCTCGATCTGCTGGGCTCCGGCGATCCTTCTGCCTCAGCCTTCCAAGTAGCCAGAATTACAGGCATGCGCCACCATGCCCGGCTGATTTTTTGATTTATTGTAGAGATGAGGTCTCACTGCCCAGGCGGGTCTTGAACCCATGGGCTCAGGCAATCCACTCATCTCAGCCTTCCAAAGGCACGGGATTACAGGCTGAGCCACCAAGCCTGGCTCTCGCTTGATGTTTTATTAGATCCGAATAGCATTTGCTTAAGGTCCTGCCATTTCCTGTTCATGCCTTTGGAAATAAATAGGTAGAGACATCGCTACCTTCAAAAGTACGTGGATGCTGCTTTGCAAGGTATTAGAAGCCAATATCTTAATCTCTATTTAATCTATTATATGGATGATATTTTGCTGGCTCATGAAAATCGTACCCTTTTACATGATATTCTCCAACCCGCACTTTACTTATCTTGGAGACCTTATTTACATATCACTACTGCGGATTTAAAGCCTCTTTTCAATATACTGCAGGGGGATCTCTCCCCCACTTCTAAAAGAGTCTTAACACCCGAGGCAAAACAGACCTTAACTCTCATGGAAAAGGCCATTGAGTCCCAAAGGGTGAAAAGAATAAATTGATTTGCCATGGGAATTAATTGTGTTGGCTACTTTTCATACCCCAACAGGGTACATGTGGCAGGAAGGACCTATGGAGTGGTTACATTTACCAGTTTCCTCTAAGAAAGTTTTAGCATCTTGTCGGTATTTAGTAGCTTTGCTAATAATCAAAGAAAGAGAAAAGTGTGGAATTGTTTGGAAAAGATGTGGATAATATCATCATCCCATATGACAAAACTTGGTTTCAAACCATGTTGCAAACTAATGATGATTGGCAAGTGGCTTTAATTGATTTTAGAGGACAAATTTTGTTTCATTTACCTAGAAATCCATTGTTGCAGTTTGTGAAATGTAATCCTATAATTATTCCTCGTGCATGTTCCTTAGTCCCCCTGGAGGGAGCAGTATTGGTTTTTACTGATGATTCTTCTAATGGTAAAGCAGTGGCAGTAATTAATGACAAACCTCATGTTTTAAATACTTCAGAGACTTCAGCACAAAAAACAGAATTAAGAGCCGTCTTATATGCCTTTACTGCTCTAAAAGACAAGAGATTTAACTTGTATACTGATTCTCGTTATGTTCAAGGACTGTTTCCTCATATTGAAACAGCTACTATTCCAGCTAACAAAACTACGATTTTGGAGCTATTAACTCAATTACAACAGCTAATTAGTAATAGGAAGGAACAGTTCTTTGTGGGCCATATGAGATCTCATTCTGGCCTTCCAGGATCTTTACACCAAGGCAATCAATTGACTGATGCTTTAACTAAACCCACTGTATGTGCTGCAGTAGAAACTGAGGCAGTAACTCAGGCTCAGCTTTCTCATAAAATTCATCATCAAAATGCTACTGCCTTATGTTATCAGTTTCACTTACCAGGGAAATGGCCAGACAAATCGTTAAGAATTGTCCAGCCTGTCCTACCTTTGTTAATGTTACTCCAACAGGAATAAATCCAGATGATTAAAACCTAATGTATTATGGCAAATGGATGTGACTCATTTTTCTAGCTTTGGAAAATTGTCTTATGTGCATGTTACTGTGCATACGTTTTCTCATACTAAACTGGAGAAGCTTACAAGGACGTGATACAACATTTATTTTTTTGTTTCTCACAACTAGGTATGCCAAAAAAACTTAAGACTGACAACGGTCCTGCATATACATCAAAATCTTTTCAACAGTTTTGTTCTCAATTTAATATTTCTCATTCTACAGGAATTCCTTATAATCCACAGGGTCAAGCCATAGTTGAAAGAGCCCATCAAACTTTAAAAAATCAAATACATAAATTGCAATAGGGGAGTTTAAGTATAGTTTCCTCATCATGTTTTAAATCATGCTTTATTTGTTATAAACCATTTAAATTTGGATTCTTCAGGCAATTCAGCTATGGTTAGACACTGGAACCCACAAGGAATTGCTAAACCTCTGGTAAAATGGAAGGATCTTCTCACAGGCCAATGGAGAGGGCCGGATATATTACTAACCAGTGGGAGAGACTATGCTTGCATATTCCCACAGGACAAGTGGGAACAAACTCCTGTTTGGATTTCTGATCGATTTGTCTGAAATGCCCCCGCTAACCTGAAGATCAAGACGGGTGGCATGGATCCTGTCAACTCAAAGGAATAGACGTGGAGCATTGCCTACCAACCACTAAAAAGAGGAGCTTTTTTTTTTTGCATAGGGAAGCATCATTACATGCTGAACAGGATTTACAACACTTGGCTGAACAAGAATTGCACCATCCATGCTGCCAGCCAGAGGAAAGAGGAACACTGACACACCAGATGAGAGAGTTTTCATTGCAGAACAAAGACTTTCATCTCAGATTATCCCATTCAAGATGACACACTATCAGACACAACGTCTTCAGCGTCCATTGTTCCCAATTACCAGCATGGGAGCAAATAGAATTCCTGGCAGAAGAAGCAGGAGATATGGTAACCTTACAACATGCTCCTATTAGTCCGGTAACTGTATTTTTGGCCATGATAGCTTTTATAATGTCTCAGCCAACCCAGCTTATGCATTAACTGATGTTAACAAAACTTATTGGGCTTATATGCCAAATCCTCCAAAATTTCAGCGAGTTACTTGGGATAATGAAGTTATCAATGTGTTTACTGACTTTCCCCAGTTAATGGAGGGGTCCTGATGCTCAGACTAAACATGCTATAAACAATAATTTTTCTTATGAAGGAAGCTCTTGTTCACCTCCCATTTGTTTTTAACAACACTGAGAAGGACTGGCTGATCATTTCATGAGATTCCAGATATCCAATATGGAGAGACTATTTATGACTTGAAAGTGGACTATTTTTTACCCTGTGAAAAACTAACTATTAGTGACTGGGGCTTTAATCTATGACCTTATACTTCAAGGTTAGATGGGAAAAATCCCATCTCTGCTAGATGGCATATTAATGAATGGGTACCTCCAGTGTTAACATTGACCATAAAACATCAAAATAATGTTTATAATTTGTCTTGTAAACAAGTGTATTAACTAATTGTTTAACTGGTGCTTCTTATAAGAGATTTGTTATTCTCAGCTTCCTTACTTAATGGTTCCAGTACAATTGTCATCTAGCTGATATGATGAATATGGTTTACAAACACTGTATGAGGTTAATTCCCTTTCAGAAAGACAAAAAGAATTTTTGGAGTTACAGCTTTAATAGCTACTTTTTAGCTGTAGCGTTATCTAAGAAAGTTCATACAGCTACGTTTGCTGATCGTCTGTCTAAAAATGTTTCTATTGCCGTAGCTACTCAGAAAATCATAGACCAGAAGTTAAAAAGTAAAGTTAATGCTTTGGAGGAAACAGTTTTAGCAGTAGGGCAAGAACTTGTGACCTTAAAAATAAAATTGGCTCTCCAATGTCACTCTGAGTTTAAATCTGTCCATACTTGGGACAAAATTGACCTTACTATATTACATCAAGAGATTCCACTGAATTGACTAGCTCATTATTTGCTAACCAAAAATCATTAATGTCTATACTCATCAATGTGGGCATTTGCGGAGCAGTGATTCTTTTGTTGCTGTGTTTACTCTCAATCATCTTCAGAGTGCTAAAGAAGAGTCAGCTCAATACGGAGATTCACGGTTTTATGCTAAAAAATAAAAAAAGGGGGAGATGTTGGGAGTTGGCCAGGGAGGCCCACTGAACGTTAGAGATCAGGGAGGGGCATTGACCCCGAGACCACTAGGATGTGTTTGGGAGCTGTTCACCCCATTCCCTCCCCCCTCTACTCAGCACTATAACCAGAATAAGCTCCTGTAAGCTCAAAACATAAAAACTCTGAGACTGGGACAAACACAAGCTAACTTTAGAAGCTCATTGCTCCCATTCTTCCACAAACTGCAGTTTTGGCTTTCACACAACTTACAATTCAAACTCAGGTCACATCTAAGAGCCTTAGTATTGGTCACAGGCTTCTGGGTTGTGCTTTTAGGATTTATTGAAGTTGAGTAAGGTGTAAATTATAGAATATAGTTTTAGGAATATAAGTTTAGACAGCCATTTTGTTGAAAGAATGTGGCTAGATTACTTGCAGGTAGCCCACTGTGAACATTGGATTGGGCCACATTCCAAACATTCTGGGATGGGACTTTTTAGCTTGTAAAGTATTTAAGTTTGTATAGAATCATTTAACTTGGTATTAGTATAAATCAGCATAGGATGAAAAAGTTTTATAGAATAGGTCAGTCATGGATTAAGGTTAACATCTGTTATGGGATTTTCTTCCTCATACCTGAAAGAACATCTGGTGGGTGGGGGACGCCCCTCACACACCTGGCTTTGTGTTAGCATGAAAGACATATGAGTATAAAAGCCCACTGTTAAGCTGGGCTCGGTGGCTCAGCCTGTAATCCCGCACCTTTGGGAGGCTGAGGTGAGTGGATTGCCTGAGCCTGTGGGTTCGAGACCCGCCTGAGCAGCGAGACCTCATCTCTACAATAAATCAAAAAATCAGCCAGGTGTGGTAGCACATGCTTGTAGTTCTGGCTACTTGGAAGGCTGAGATGGAAGGATTGCCGGAACCCAGCAGGTCGAGGTTGCGGTGGCCAGGAGTGGCCACTGCACTCCAGTCTGGGCGACAGAGTGAGACTCCAACTCAAAAAAAAAAAAAAAAAAAAAAGCCCACTGTTGACACTCAATAAAGGTCTTCTGCTCAAATCTAAGCAGTTGTTCAAACCTCTCTCTCTCTTTCTCTCTCTTTTTCTCTCCTCTCTCTCTCTCTCTCTCTCTCTTTCTCTCATTCTCACAATCGCCGACACCATCTCCACCTTTGGGGTACCCTGAACCTGGCAGGAGCTGGACTCCCACAAGCTTTGACATTCATTGAGCACTTATGATGTGCCTAGCATGATTTTAAGCACTCTGAGAAGAATAACTAATTTTATGCTCTTAACTTTATAAGGTAGGTGGATTTTGCAGATGACAACATTGACGCATGTGACTCTGTTAACCAACTTAGCCAAGTTCAAGCCAAGATTAAAAACCAATTAGTGCAACTCCCATAACCATAATCTTAATCACAATGCAAGACTGTATCTCTTCTAGAACTATCACTTCCACTTTTATAGTAGTAATACAATAATAATATGCTTTTCTGTTTATAATTTTTGAAGAATGCCATTTAATTGATTCTAGGTAAATAGGAAACTATGGCTCTTTGATATGTATGATAAAACAAACAATTACCCAAGCAAAAGCCTGGACAATTAAGACTATGTGCTAAAGAGAAAAAACAAAAAACAGAAAGACGACAAACTATGAGTTGATCCATTGTTTTTTCCAGTGGCTTTCAAAATTTTTTAGCAGCAGCAAGTATTTCCTACAAGTAAGACTTATTATATCTAAATATGTAAATCTCATAAATGTATCATGTTTCCCTCTCTTCTTTCACAGAATTTCTGTTAAAACAGTTTGAAAACACATATTACATACAAAACATATATTACAGAAAAAAAGCAAAGCCTATCTCTGAATACTTAAAAATATAACTTTCACCAGCCAGGGCAACTTCATAAGACCTCATCTCTACAACATATCAAGAAAAATTGGCCAACGTGATGGCACATACCTGTAGTTCTGGCTACTTGGAAGGCTGAGGTGGAGGGATCGTCTTAGCCCAGCAGGTCGAGGCTTCGGTGGCTGTGAGCGTGCCACTGAATTCCAGCCTGGGTCACAGAGTGAGACTCCAACTCAAAAAAAAAAAAATCTAAAATATCAACCAGATTATTTACAACCAGTTTAGTTACATTAGAGTATGCAGGAATAATTACCTATAATTTGAAGAAAATATAATGACTGCATTATCATTTTAAAAGTCTCAATTGTGTTAGGTTTCTCAGCAATGAACCAATAGAAAGAGAGAGAGAGTGTCTGTGTGTGTGTGTGTATGTGTGTATGTAATGTGCCATAAACAAAGTTTGAACCAAGCCTACTGAAATAAAATATTTGCAGTGCATACACTGGATAGGAAATTATTTTCCAAATTATAATTTTATGTAACAAAGCATCCCATAAATTAATCAACTAGAAAATGACAAGAAAGTGAACGAAATGAACACAATCGAGTGACTTGAAAATATTTTGAAGTGAAAATAAATCTGAGAATTTAAAGAAGTAATAATGACATTAATATTTGCCTGTTCATATTATCCAAAATTAAACTGTTTGATAATGCACAGTATGAGAAAGGTTCCAGACGCCCTATTTCTTAGAACTCCAGAAGAGAGTAAATGCAGTCTGTTGCCAGTCCCATGATTTCTGCAGGGATTACTATAAATCTTCAAACTTTTGGCTTAAAATATTTAAACATAATTGCAAATTTTTCACAGTGTGTCTTATGAATCATTAATTCCACTTTTACGAAAGTATCTAAGAGAAGCATTCATATGTATATAAGATTATAAACACAAAGATATTCAAATTTTTGTGGAAAAATTATATTGTATAGTCTTATAGATATTGTGCAAATGTGTAATTTATAAAACTAAAGCATAGACAGTCTCTGGAGAGATGTATTTGACACAGGTAAGGTGTCAAGTTGCACTTTAATATTCACTGAATTTTGTTTCCATTTTTTAATACTGATAATCAATTTGTGTAGTATTTGTGCAAATAAAAGAAAAGGCAAAATACAAGCAAGCAGGTCAGTCAATGAGTCAAATAATATATCCTTAGTTCCAGGTAAAGGAAACATCTTAGAAGTAATAAGAACGTGTCATCACTAATTTAAAGTTTCAGTGGCCAAGCAAGCACTATGCTAAAGCATCTAATACAAATTATGGTTATTAATTTTTATTCTCTGAGGTGAGCAATGCCATGTTTAATAACTGTATTCAAGTTTAAGTAATTTATAAGTAAATTAGTTAGGAGTTGATCTAAACATTTTAAAGGTTACAAGCTATATAACCACTAAACTCAGAGATACCGTATAGGAAAATTTGTCTAAAATTGAGCAGAAAAGAGAAAGAAAACTTACACTTTACAATTTCAGAAAGCCAGATCCAAGCAGTCTAAGCTTAATAGATGGGAAATAAAATAACTGTTACAATAACCTGTTGTCACAGCAAAACACTTTTACACTTAGGGGATGATGAAAGAATACCTCATTTAAAAAAATGAGTTGTGAATGTAGGAATGGAATAATGAAATAATTTACATTATAAAAAAGGGATTTAAACCTTATAGAAATGATTTAAAAAGAGATACATTTTCCCCAAATCCTTACTTTGGTGTGTTTTTCTTTTCCTTTGACACTAGCAGATGTGCAAATGAAGTAGGCAAATAACAAGGTAGCTGATTGTGCTGTCTTGATCTGCTATTTTGTATTTCTTAGTGTTGATCGCCTTGTCTGCTTTCTGTCAGTTAATTTTAACTGATCCGCATTTGTAATGAAAAGTAATTACTTTCACCAATATGTTGCTTGTTAAAATATCTGACTGAAAATACTTCAATATTAATTCTGACTTTAGTATTTCTTCCTTTTATATGTTTACATCAAGATATTTTTATTTCTATAATAATTGTTGAGACTATACAATAATTACATTTTTAATCCTATTCCTCATAACTCTTCCGAAGAATCTGGATTTTTCCCTTGTGATGTAATTTACTAATTTGGAAGGACTTGTACTTTATTTTTACTACTGAGATAGGTTGAAATTCGGAATTAGTTAATTAATAAGTCAGGTAGGGCCATTTTTTAAAAATTGCCATTTTTGCTGAAGTAAAAAATTGTTATTCCCAATGATCTATTTAATTATTTAATTTTTCATTCACTCTTTTTTTATACATGATGTATAACTTGGTGACTTGGAAAATGTATTTAACTAAAAATGAATTAAGAATAATAATTACAAAGACCCTTTTGTCTTCCTAGGAAGTTATTTGTTATACGGATTTTATTGTTTAAAACAAAACAAATGCCTAGTTGACATGGACCTTGTCATTTAAAAATGTGTATTTATGCCCTTTGCCTCCGGACTTCTCTGGGGCCAGCAGCCGCCAGACCAGGGGCCCGGGGCCGCGGGCTCAGCCGACGACCACGGGCTCCGTGTCCAACCAGCAGTTTGCAGGTGGCTGCACCAAGGTGGCGGAGGAGGTGCCCGAGGAGGCGCCGGAGGACACGGCCCGGGCGGCAGACGAGCCGCAGCTGCTGCACGGTGCCGGCATCTGTAAATGGTTCAATGTGCACATGGGGTTTGGCTTCCTGTCCATGACCACCTGCGCCGGGGTCGCACTCGACCCCCCGGTGGACGTTTTTGTGCACCAGAGTAAGCTACACATGGAAGGCTTCCGGAGACTGAAGGAAGGCGAGGCAGTGGAGTTCACCTTTAAGAAGTCTGCCAAGGACCTGGAATCTATTCGTGTCACTGGACCTGGTGGGGTGTTCTGTATTGGGAGTGAGAGGCGGCCAAAGGGCAAGAACATGCAGAAGTGCAGATCAAAAGGAGACAGGTGCTACAACTGTGGAGGTCTAGACCATCATGCCAAGGAATGCAAGCTGCCACCTCAGCCCAAGAAGTGTCACTTCTGCCAGAGCATCAGCCATATGGTAGCCTCGTGTCCACTGAAGGCCCAGCAGGCCCCTAGTACACAGGGAAAGCCAGCCTACTTTCGTGAGGAAGAAGAAGAAATCCACAACCCTGCCCTGCTCCCAGAGGCCCAGAATTGAACCACATTGGGCAGTGGCTATTCTTTTGCTATTAGAAAGTTTCAAGGAAGAGGCAGAGTGGAGAAATGGGAATATGGTGGGTTGGGGCCAGCTGGCACTGCCATGTATCTCAGGCCGGGGTTCACAGTATCACCCCTTCTTCCCTCTTGGTGGGGAGAAGGACTGAGGCAAAGGAACTCCAACCATGCTCTGTCCAAATCAAGTGAGGGTTTTGGGTGGGGGATATCACCCTAGAACCCGCATAATTTATTTGAGGCTCCATCTCCAGAATCTTAAACTTTTGAAAGTAGCCTGAATAAGGAAGTTGTTTTCCTTTTTAAAAAGGATCTTTAAGAATAATTCCCATGCCAGATTGAAATGATGAAGTATAAGACCATATTAATGAACTCAAACCATTATATTCTGTGGGAGGAGAATCTCTCAGTGAGGCAGGGTTTTTTTCACACCTTGTATCCTCATACCTGCTCTTGGGATAAGGTGCTGGCAACTGTCCCAAGCAATGGGTAGTGATGACGGGCGGGAAGGGGTGGTTAGAGGAACAGCGGCAGACCTGCTGCTCCTACACTGACTCCCACCCTACTCTAGGCCAATGTGATTTTATTTATTTGCTCCCTCGGATAACTGCACCTTGGGTCCCACTTTCTCCAGGATGCCAACTGTACTAGCTGTGTGTGAATGACGTATCTTGTGCATTTTAACTTTTTTTTTCTTAATATAAATATTCTGGGTTTGTATTTTTGTATATTTTAATCTAAGGCCCTCATTCCTGCACTGCACTGTGTTCTCAGGTACATGAGCAATCTCAGGGATAAGTCGGCAGCAGCTCCAGGTCTGCACAGCAGGAATACTCTTTGTTGTTTTTATCACCATGGAGAGCAACTACGTGGAGTGCATAGCCTATTGAACTACCTCATTTTTGCCGATTAGAGCTGGCTTTTGTGCCATAGTGTCCTCCTGAAACCCCCTCCACCTTGAAATGTTTCATGGGAGGACTAGGTTTTAATTGGGTTGCCCCCTGACTTGGTCTTCTCCTACTGAAAGATTAGAAATAAATCTAAACATGAATAGGTGGTGCAGGGTGGCTGAGAGGCTGGGCCAGGTGAAGGGCCCAGAGTGGAAGCCAAAGTTAGGTGAAGGTTGTCTAATCCTAGGGCACAGGACATGCTTTACATACCAGATCCATCCTTCACTGGATTAGGCTAGGCCTACCATGCACAACAGGGTGGGTGTGTATGTGTGTGTGTTCATTCGTAAAAAATGTGAGTTGGTAAGGATGAGTTTTAAGACTAATACCTTTACTCAAACTGTGCTATCAAGGGATGGATAAATGAAGCAAGGATGGAAATCCTTAACCTTTCAAAATTCTTGGGTTCCAGGGAGACCCATATCAAGGGCCTCTTTGTGGGTGCCCGGAGCCAACATCCTGCCCTGCTACAGTAGTGATTAAGTATCGGTAGCTAAAGGAGAAAAAGGGGGTTTCGTTTACATGCTGTGAGATCACTGCAAACCTACCTCACTGTGTTGAAACAGGGCAAATGCAGTAGAATGCATTGGGTGGTGTGTGTCTGATCCTGGGTTTCTTATCTTCCCTAAATGCTGCCCCCCCTCTAGTGATTGTATTTGTCTGGGCTTTGTAGGACTCCACTGAGTTGGTGATTACTAGGTGGCCTAGTTTGTGTAAATATGTGTTGGTCTTCCTCCATGTATTTTTGGGGTTTTATTGTTTACAAACTTCTTTTTGTATTGAGAGAAAAATAGCCAAAGCATCTTTGACAGAAGGTTCTGCACCGGGAAAAAGGATCTGACACATTAGTTTGGGGGCCCTCTTAAAGTGGGGATCTTGAACCATCCTTTCTTTTGTGCCCCCCTTCCCCCCCATTTTCTATTTTAGACCAGATCTTCTGTCCTAAAAGCTTGTCTCCTACTCTCCCTCTCTTTTCTATCCCTTCCCCCCAAAAGAGAACCTATACACCCACCCACACACATAATTTAGTTATTGGGGTTTCTCTACAGCTCTTAAAAGATTTATGCAAAAATCCTAGAGGCTAGAAACCTTCTATCCCTTGTTCCCAACCTCCTAAGTCAAGATCATTTCTTGATGTGATTCATACCAAACACTTAGGGCACTGCTGTATTTTGGATGGATCAAGCCTGCTTAATCTAAAAGCCTAAAGTAGAGAAAAACAACTGGGGGCCTTCCATATAGAAAGTGGGGTCAGGAGGCCAAGAAAGGGAATATGAATGTATATCCAAGTCACTCAGGAACTTTTATGCAGGTGCAAGAAACTTATGTCAAAGTGGCCACAAGATTGTTTAATAGGAGATGGACGAATGTAACTCCATGTTTACTGCTAGAAACTAAAGCTTTGTGTGAAATCTTGAATTTATGGGAGGGAGGGAGGGTAGGAAAGCCTGTACCTGTCTGTTCTTTTCCTGATCCCTTAATTCCTGAACTGCAGGAGACTGAGCCCCTTTGGGCTATGGCAACCCCATCACAGGGGTGTGTTTGATGGTTGATTTGCTGTATTGGGTATTTCCCATTTTCTAGTCATTTTGTAACACACATGCTGACTCTTTCTGTTCCCTTCTTCTTTCCCTGGGAAAATTAAATAAAGACTTATTGGTACTGAAAACAAAACAAAACAAAACAAAACAAAAAAATGTGTATTTATATAAAACAAGAAACTGTTGAGAGATTACTTCAGCTATTCAAAATGCAGTTTTATTAAATTGTGTTTACATGACATTCTAATGTATGCAGTTTTATAAGAAAAAAATCCAAGTTACAAGATTATTTTTATTCAATCTTTTCTCAGAGAAATAATTGCAAAAAATATTTGAACATCACAAAGTATGATACTCATGTAAATTATATCCATTCATCTTATTGTAGCCCTGATTGAACAACCTTAGCATAATTCAGAAATGAGATATACAAATTTTTATATGATAATATTTTAATAAGTCAATTTGAAATGGTAAACTGTGTGCAACTTTTATTTAAGATCATTGCTGGGCATGCCTACATATATAACATTTTATTAAATTTTTCTTATACTAAATAATTTAAATTGTAGTTTTCACAGCTCCATATCTCAACATAAGAACTACTACTAAAGTACTTAAAGTATTTAATGCTATGTTAATTTATTCTATTTTCTACTTTTTACTATTATATTATAAAAATAACATTAAGTAGCTATGTTATCAAATTAATCTCTTCTGCATTGCTTTATTTCTCTTGTATTTAATATGGTGATTCCTTCAAAATTTTATTATGCATTTCATTTACTCAGGAAATCAAAAGAACATCGTTTCTTCAAATATAATTTTAATTCATAAAGAGACAAAATACAAAACATATGAGAATTAAAAAGTGATATATGCATGATGTTTTCTCTCAGTACTTAATTTTAAAATTTCATATCTTATACTCCAGTGATACTTAACAAGTGGCACCAGTAAGTAGGACATATGGACTATTTTGATTAGTTACATGACTATGGATACTGTACTGGTCTGTGTATATTTAGAATAGCAACTCTTCATATGATACATAATAAATAAACTAAAAATGATACAATTGTTTAAAAATATAAATCAGCCACAATACAACTGGAGATATTCAATCTCCAGTTAATACTTATTAAGTCATAGTACACAACAAGCATGGTGCTAGGTGCTTTTTTTCTTTCATTCATTCTTTCTTCACAGCAACTGTATGAGGTACTGTTGTAGACCCCAAAAGTTAGGTTCAAGAGAGCCTTAATCAGCCTAAATCAAAACATCAGTGCTTAGGAGCAGAAAAAGGTTTATTTAATTTGGCAAAACCATGAGAGTAGAAAAGGCAAACTCTCAAATCTGCCCTGCCTTTGGACATAACTGGATCTTTTATGAGTAAGGTAGGTATGCAAGAGGTTAGATTCTTGGTGATCAAATCTGCTTGCATCTCCTGTCTGGTCAAATTTCTGGATACCATTGAGGACGTATGCATAACCTAAGGATCATAGAAGTCTGCATGACCTAAGATCATCATTCTTTAAAAGAAAAACAAGTTCATTAATCTTGCAGGCAGTCCCTGGTCGTTAACCTATGAAGATAACCAATTATTAGTAACTATCATCTACTGAAATAATTACACGCAAGCAATTGTGCGTGAAGGAAGAAAGGACAAAGGGGAAGGAAAATAAGTAAAACAAGCCTCTTGTGATTTTGATAATACAGGTACATTTACAGTACCTAGTATAGTTAACTCTTTTAAGAGAAAACAGAAGCACCAGAGATCGAGTAAATTGTACCAAATAATAGAGGTAATAAGCAGGGAGTTGAAACTCTAATTCACTACTGTTTGATCCCAAAGCCCATATTGTTTTAATTCCAGACTATAGTGTCTCTTTAAAAATATAAAATGCATTATCTTTTATTTTTAAAAATACTTTACTGAGGTATGATCAGCAATACAAAAAGCTGGGCATATTTAGTGTATACAGCTTGATGAGTGTGAGGATAAGTATGCACTCAAGAAACTGTCATCACAATCTATGTTGTAAACATACTCATTACCTTCAAAAGGTTCCTTTCAACATCTTTTATTTATTAATTCTTATTTCTGTAAATTAAAATACAGTTAACCCAATTCAAAATGTTAATTACTCTTGACTCACAGATGATAATATTTAGACCATTAAAAAGTGATTGATAGAATTCATTTAAATCAATTTTATACTTTTATTGTGATCTGGATATCAAAATAATTGTTTTCTAAATATATGTATTGAAAAGATATAGAAAATATGTATTACTTTGTAAGCTAGGGAAATAAAGAAATCACTGAAGTAGAAGTAGAAACTTGAAGTTTTATTATCTGTTTGACATTGTGTGCAAATGTGTATTTTATTTTATTTATTTTTTTTTTTTTTTTGAGTTGGAATCTCACTCTGTCGCCCAGACTGGAGTGCAGTGGCCGCTCCCGGCCACCACAGACTCGCCTGCTGGGCTCCAGCAATCCTTCTGCCTCAGCCTTCCAAGTAGCCGGAATTACAGGCAAGCGCTACCATGCCCGGCTGATTTTTTTGATTTATTGTAGAGATGAGGTCTTGCTGCCCAGGTGGGTCTCGAACCCACGGGCTCAGGCAATCCATTCACCTTCCAAAGGCGCGGGATTACAGGCTGAGCCACCAAGCCCGGCTGCAAATGTGTATTTTAAAGTAACTCTTCTTGCTCCTTGTGCTAGCAAGTATAGAAAACTAATAACAGATATAGAAATTGCTTTGGAACTAGTAATACAATACTTCACACACATAATATGACATAATCTTGATATTAATTTCAAGAATAATCTTGTGGCATAAAAACTTGATTTTTATTTTAACGAAAATAGTCAAACTGAGTACAATTTTAGATAATATTGACATCCTGAATTGGTTTCATTGTATCTTTAATCAGTATAAAAATTTGTAGATGTTATTCAACAGAATAAAATATCATAAGTGCTTAACATGAAAGCACATGCTAATAAAAATTAATAATTCAATAATGGTAATATCTAACTTAAATCATGCTGATTGATAATGCATTGAGCTATGTACTTAGTATATTCATACTTCTAGGTATGGATGCTATGCTTCCACACACAAATTCAATCACTTGGATCCAGAACTTTTCTTCTGGTTAGTACCCTACTCATCAGGCATAGGGTTTGCTTCTAGACCCTGGAATTACAGGGTTTAAATTAGTATCCTTGATCTCACCACATTTTAATCATATATTTTAACCAAATTACTAATTCTGTGAGCTTGTTTCTTCATCTATAATTTGGGTTAATTATATTTCCTTTCTCACAAGTATGAGTGGAATAAAATCCTTTTTAAAATGCTGATTTTCCTATCTTATATGACTAGCTCATGCAGAATTGCATATTTTTGCATTATATATTCAAACTAGAGAAATTTAGGTTCAAAGCTTTTGCATAAATTAATAACATTTAGTTGTTTCAAATGTTATGCTACAGATTGTCAATTGGTTACATAAAAGATTCATTTTACATTAAAAAATGAAAAGAAGATGGCGACAGGGCAGTTTGGTTAATGTGAGATCCTCCGCAAAAGAGAACACACATAAAGACTCTAGCCCTCCCCGGGGGGCTGTAGCTCCCATTGTCGACAGCCTGCTCTCCACACGGTGCTCGACTGAGGCCTCAACCACCTTTGACAGCTGCTGTCACCCCGCCCATGCCTGAGGCAACCCACAGCTCCGGACCAAAGCCTCCACAAACAGGCTCTGCTGAAACTGCTGCTGTTCCTGCCACTGCCATACCCTACCCCTCCACAGAGCCAGGCTCCTGGAGCTCCTTCCACAATGTGAAGCCGCGGCTCCCACTGCTGCTACCGTTGCCTGCTCCCTCCTGTCCTGGGCGACCTCCGACTTCCACTCCGCCCAGCTTGCTTTGCCTGGCAGTCTCCAGCTGCTGTAGAGACAGATCAACTGAAGTGGTGAGACCAGCACCAGCTGCTGGGGATTCAAGGTGACAATATCAAAATAGGAAGGAGAGAAGCTAAATAGACTCAGGCCAGATCTGTGTGGCAGAATTTGGCAGCCAGCCCAGATCTGAGCCACCCTCCACAGCAGGCCAGGGGCAACAGACCCTAACTGTGAACAAATCCACCAGCCTGCAAAGACAACTAGAAATCAGAGCTGAAAGGACATTGGACTTAACGGAACACTCACAGAGTTTGCTTGATTCCCATTTAAATTTTTTCTTTGTTGTTTGTCAAACCCATCTTTTTTTCTCTCTCTTAATACTCTTATTAATAATGTTTACATACTTTGGTTCAGTTAGTTTATTGACTTTATTCTATTCCCTTTTTTTTCTCTCTGAAGACCCCATCTTTTTATAGAGGAATAGCACACCAATAAGGAGGCTGGATAGCTTGTATGCTTACATGTTTATATGTTTTAGTTTTTTCATATGGTTGTTGGATAATTTGTAGTTTTTGTTGTTGTTTTTCTTTTTTACTTGTTTCAGTCTTTGTGTCTCTTTTCATTTGTTAGTTGGTACGTTTGTCTGTCTTCCCTCTTACTCCTCTGTGTCTCCACCTTCCTCTTTCCCCTACTCCCTACTACATTCTTTCCCCCTTTTTAAATCTCATTTTGCTTTCAGGGAGTAAAGCTATAACCCAACTGCATGGACAGAGCCCAAGAGTATCCATACAACTGTTGGCAGATACTGGGATCTGCAGATAGATTTTGAATCATAGCTACCACCTTAATTAAATCTCAAAGCTGCAAAAAGGGCCACCCTAACCTACAGTCTACCTCCAGAATTGAACAAAGCAAGAGGATATACATAAGGAAGAATAGGAGATTGAACAAACAGAAGTAAAAGCAACCCCTCCGCCCCTGAATGACAGAATTAAAGAAGATGGGGAAAGGGAGGGAAGGACAAAGTAGGGAGGAATAAATCTACACAATGAAGAAAAATCAAATGAAGAATATAGGTCTCACACAGACCCGTGGGAGGTCAGACACTGAGAAAACAGACTTTGGAACACAAACAATGAGCCCCCAGAATGACTGGTCACAAACCCAGTCATCAAGACATTAATAGAGAGAATAAAAAAATTTGAGGGGAGACAAGAGGAAAACTGGAAGGAGCTGATGACAGAAATAACAGCAGTAAAGAGTATTGTGATGGAAAAAAACAACAAACTAATAAGCATGGAAAACAGAATTAGCCAAACAGAAGAAAGAATCTCAGAGCTTGAAGACCAAAATGCAGAACTAACCCAAACTGTCAAAAACAGAAAAGAAGCTTAAAAAGACAACAAAACCTTCAAGAGATGAAAGATTACTTCAAGAGACCAAACCTAAGAGTAATTGGCCTTCCTGAGGCAGAAAGAGAGACAGAGACCATACTGGAAGAAACTTCCATGAAATCATTCTAGAAAACTTCCCTCATTTCATCAGTGATGCAAAAATTCAAACGCAAGAGATTCAGAGAACCCCTGCAAGACAACAAATGAGAAGACCAACTCCCAGACACATAATAATTCACCTAAACAAAGTGGGTATAAAAGAAAAAATCCTAAAGGCAGCAAGAAAAAAAGGTCAGACTACCTACCAGGGAAGACCAATTAGAATAGCAGCAGATTTATCTACAGAAACCCTTCAGCTAGGAGAGCTTGGAGCTCCATCTTCAAAGTTCTCAAAGATAAACAATTTCAACCAAGAATAACCTACCCAGCCAAGCTAAGCTTCATCAGTGAGGGAGAATTAGAATATTTCCCAGACATCCAATCCCTAAGAACCTATGCAGCCTCCAGACCACCTCTACAAGAAATACTTAAGAAAGTATTAAGCACAGAAGTAAAGGAGAAAAGAATAACATTCTTCAAAAGGGTACAGAGAAAAGATGGAAAACACACATGAATCAACCCCCAAACCAAAGGAAAGAAAACAAATAAACAGGAACAATAACAACTCTATAAAAACCTCATGACAGGGAAAACGCCAAATTTCAATAATTAACCTGAATGTGAATGGACTAAATGCACCACTGAAAAGACACAGAATGATGAACTGGATAAGAAACCATGACCCCATTATTGGCTGCATCCAGGAGACTCATCTCACTACAAGGGATGCACACAGACTTAAAGTTAAAGGATGGAAAACGAGTTTCCAGACCAGTGGATCACAAAAGAAGGCAGGAGTTGCAATCTTAATATCAGACAAAAAAACCTTTAAACTATCAAAAATTTAAAAAGATAAAAAAGGACACTACATAATGATAAATGTTCAATCCATCAACAAGAAATATCCATCCTAAACATACATGCACCCAAAACAGGAGCACCAGCATTTATAAAACAACTACTTAATAAACTGATATTGACTCTAACACTATTATAGCAGGGGACTTAAATACCCCACTGACAGCTCTAGATAGATCAATGAGGCAAAAAATCAACAAGGAGATCCAGAACCTAAACTTGACACTTGACCAAATGGACTTAGTCAATACCTACAGATTATTCCACCCAACAACCACAGAGTATACATTCTACTCATCACCACATGGAACATACTCCAAGATCGGCCACATTCTTGGCCATAAATCAAGCATAAACAAATTCCACAAGGTTGAGATCTTGCCATGCACTGAAAATGTGGAATAAAAATAAACATTAAAACCAACAACATTTCCCCAAAGTCCACAAAGACATGGACACTAAACAACATGATGCTGAACAACAACTGGGTCAACATTGAAATCAAAGAAGAAATTGAAAGATTCCTGGAAACAAATGAAAGTGAGAAAACATCTTACCAAAACCCCTGGGATGCCATGAAATCAGTTTTCAGAGGGGAATTCATATCTCTATGAGCACACATCAAGAAAATGGAAAGATCACAAGTGGAGAGCCTAACAAATCACCTAAAGGAGCTAGAAAGAGAAGACCACCAAAACCCCAACTTTAGCAGAAGAATCCAAATCACAAAAACAAGAGCCCAAATACAGGACATAAAGGACAAAAATATCATAGAAAACATCAACAAAACAAAAAGTTGGGGCTTTGAAAGAATTAACAAGATTGATGATCCCCTAGCCAGAATGACCAAGAAAAAGAGAGAAAAAGCCCAAATAAACACAATCAGAAATGCAAAAGATCAAATCACAACTGACGAAATACAAAAGATTATCAGAGATTACTATGTACACCTATATGGAAACAAACTCGAAAATCTAGATGAAATGGAGGGCTTTCTGACATCATACAACCTTCCCAGGTGAAGACATTGAGACACTGAATAGGCCTATAACAACCCAGGAAATTGACTGTCACATGAAAACTACTACCAAAAAAAAAAAAAACCTGGACTGGATGATTTTCCAGCAGAATTCTATAAGACTTGCCAGCAGAATTCTACAAGGAGGAGCTGATACCAATCCTATTGAAAGTATTTCAAGCAATTGAGAAAGATGGAATTCTCCCCAAATCATTTTACTAAGCTAACATATCACTGATACCCAAATCAGGTAAAGATTCAACAAAGAAAGAGAACTACAGGCCAATATCCCTTATGAACATAGATGCAAAAATCCTCAACAAGATTCTAGCAAATCGGATCCAAAAACACATCTCAAATATCATCCACCATGACCAAGTAGGCTTCATCCCCAGGACGCAGGGCTGGTTCAACATTCGCAAAACCATAAATATCATTAAATATATCAACAGATGTAAAAGCAAGAACCACATGATTATCTCATTAGATGTAGAAAAACTTTTGATAAAATCCAGCATCCCTTCTTGATAAAAACCCTCAAACATCTAGGTAAAGAAGGAGCATACCTCAAAATAGCAAGTGCCATCTATGACAAACCCACAGCTAGCATAATGCTAAATGGTCAGAAACTACAATCATTTCCCCTTAAAACTGGAACAAGACAAGGTTGTCCACTTTCACCCCTCTTATTCAATATTGTGTTGGAAGTCCTAGCTCAGGCAATTAGACAAGAGAAGGAAATCAGGGGTATCCAAATAGGAAAAGAGGAAGTCAAGTTATATCTCTTTGCTGATGATATGATCCTATACCTTGAAAATCCAAGAGAATCTGTCAAAACCCTGCTTGCACTGATAAAGGACTTTGGGAAGGTCTCAGGGTACAAAATAAATGTGCAAAAGACAGTTGCATTTCTCTACACCAACAGCAAGAGGCAGATATTCAAATAAAAAGCACAATCCCATTCACAATAGCCACAAAAAAAAAAGAAAAGAAATACCTCGGCATCTTCCTAACCAGAGAAGTGAAAGACCTTTACAACGAGAACTACAAAACACTGCTCAAAGAAATCCAAGAAGACACAAACAAATGGAAAAATATCCCATGCTCATGGATAGGAAGAATCAACATTGTTAAGATGTCCATCTTACCAAAGGCAATCTACAGATTCAATGCAATGCCCATTAAGGTATCAACATCATTCTTCTCAGACCTGGAAACAACAATACAGAAATTTATATGGAAACATAAATGACCAGGAATGGCCAAAACAATCCTTAGTAAAAGAAACAAAGCAGGAGGTATCACACTTCCCAACTTCAAACTTTAAGGCTACAGTAATCAAAACAGCCTGGTATTGGTACAAGAACAGGCACATAGACCAATGGAATAGGATAGAGATTCTGGAAGCAAAGCCTCAATTCTTCAACCAATTCATCTTAGACAAAGCCCCCAGTAACAACCACTGGGGAGAAGAGAACCTATGCAGTAAATGGTGCTGGGAAAACTGGCTGAACACATGCAGAAGATTGAAACAGAACCCCTACCTATCCCCATGCACAAAAATCAACTCTAAATGGATCAAAGACCTAAACGTAAAACCTCAAATTGTAAGAACCTTAGAAAATGCAGGGGACACTCTTAAGGAAGTTGGAACTGGCAACTGATTCCTGATCAAAACCCGAATTGCCCAGGCCATAAGAGATAAGATAGACAAGTGAGACCTCATCAAACTGACAAGCTTCTGCAAAGCCATAGAAACCATCAAGAGAGCAGGGAGACAGCCCACAGAATGGGAAAAAATATTTACCAACTGTATATCTGACAAAGGCCTAACATACGTGCCAAAAGGAAAAAAACAAACAGCCCCTTTAAAAAGTGGGCAAAAGACATGAATAGAAACTTCTCAAAAGAAGATATACGGGCGGCCAACAGACACATGAAAAAGTGCTCAGCCTCACTCATCATCAGAGAAATGCAAATCAAAACCACACTGAGATACCACCTAACCCCTGTAAGAATGTCCATCATTAATAAAACAAACAACAGAAGCTGGCGAGGATGTGGAGAGAGGGGAACACTACTACATTGCTGATGGGAATGCAAACTAGTGCAGTCTCTCTGGAAGACAGTGTGGCGGTATCTGAAAGAACTAGAAATTGACCTTCCATATGACCCAGCAATATACCAGAGGTACTCAAATCATTCTACAAAAAAGATACCTGCACATGTATGTTTGTTGCAGCTCTGTTCACAATATCAAAACATGGAACCAAACGTGTTGCCCATTGAAGCTGGACTGGATAAAAAAATGTGGTACATATACACAATGGAATATTATGCAGCTATAAAGAAGGACAAATATATGGACTTAGCAGCAAATTAGATGGATTTGTAGTCGATCATACTCAGGGATCTATCACAGAAACAAAGAACTGAGTTCCATATGTTCTCACTCATAAGGTGACCTTGAAAAATTATAATGCTGTGAGAAGGTGATTGGCAGTAGTGGAAAACTTTCAGGGGGGGGGGACTGGCAGTTGGGGAAAACTGCTAGGGGAGGGAGGGGCATACCTCATCAACAAGTGTACCTGCATGATCAATGTTTGTATACCTAACCCTGAATTGTACCCTACATCTTTATAATAAATAAATAAATAATTAAAAAAAGAAGATATACGGGCAGTTGACAAACATATGAAAAAATGCTCAGTTTCACTAATCATCAGATGCAAATCAAAACTATAATGAGATACCACCTCACACCAGTCAGGATAGCAATCATTAATAAGTCAGAAAACAACAAGCTACAGAGAAAAGGGAATACTTCACGCTGTTGGAGGGAATATAACCTGTTTCAACCTTTGTGAAAAGCAATGTGATGTTTTCCCAAAGAACTAAAAATTGAGCTTCCCACTTCTGAGAATACACCTAGAGAAATGTAATTGTTCTACCTTAAAAACACCTGCACACATATGTTTATTGCAGCACCATTAACAATAGCAAAAACATGAAACCCACACAGATGCTCATTGAAAGTGGACTAGATAAAGAAAATGTGGTACATATACACAGTGGAATACTATGCAGCCATAAAGAACAAAATCATATCTTTTGTGGCAGCATGAATACAACTGGAGACGATCATAGTAACTGAACTATCACAGAAACAAAGAGCAGAATACCACATGTTCTCATAAGAGGGCCCTAGACACTGTTCATGCAAGTTTAAGGGTGGGATTGGCAGAATTATCACTGGCACACTGGAAATGCAATTTACAGTATTTCTATAATTACTGCTATTTTGATTCTTATCTGTGTTTGCATTACCTTGGTTCAGAATGATACATCAATCATACATGTTTAGGACCTTGGTTTCTTGTTCCATGTACAATTTCTACAATATTAATTATTTGAAAAGTCACTTGGGAAACAAAAAACTTCCAAAAATAAGACCAGTTACTTGTGCTATTCTTTCACGAGTAAAAATAGCACTGACTTAATCCACCTATATATGACAAGTGATTAGTGTAATGTTGAATATATTAACATACTTTTTCTCTTTTGCATTTGTGTGTATAGCTTTTTTCTATACTCAGCAACTCTCACACTTCCAAATGAAACTATGTAGAAATACAATCACAATGCATTTGCCATTGAAAATGTTGCTTCTTTATTTTTCCATCCTGTTCTTATCTGCCTCACAAGCCACTGTCTCATTGTTTTTATTTGTAAAGCTATACTTTCATTCTACGACTATTGACATCTGTACCCTTAGACTTTGACAAACATGGGATGCTTTGCTCACAAACCCCAGGATACTCAGCTATAACTCAGTCAAGCCTCCTTAAGGGTTATACATAACATTCAATTTACCAGCAACATATTTAAATGTAGTAAACTGTTTTGGTTGGGTTATATGGGCCAACTGTGAGAACTGCTTGCACTGCATTCTAGATGAGCCTCAAACACTCTTTTGCTCTTGACTTATTTCAAAGCTGTCAACCTTTCAGTTTTCTAAGCAATTCCATCAAAACACATGGCCACATGTGGTGGATATTTCCTACAAATTCCAAAAGCCAAATAAATGTGTGCTTCCTTTTGAAATCAACTTATCTTTTATTTTAGAGATGGTAACCCAATATACTCCAGACTTCTCACAGACCTAGAAAGTTCAGTAAGTTGACGAGCCCTTTTATCTTTGTGTATTTTCCCTCCTCTATTCCCTAGGTAGGTGTTATAACAAGTCATTTAGGATACCTGCAAATTTTTTACCTTTTATTTTAATTAGTATGTTAGAGTGATATCTTTTAGGATGGTGGCAGGATACAGTTTCTGTTAAGTCTTGTCTAAAATAAGATATTGGACAGTCGAATATCCCCAAATTGATACATGTGTACTACAATTTCTCTTTATTTCTCTTCTTCACCATTTTAATTTTCCCTTTGTCCCATGTCACCTTGTTCTGTCCAAGAAGAAAATCATGTATCCATAAATGAAAACTCGTAACATGGGCTCTTCTTTTGCCTAGAATGTTCTTCCGACAGTTAACGTTATCTGTCTAATTTGCTCCTTGCCTTTATTGAGGTCTCTAATTGTCATCTTATCCAAGAAACCTTTTCTGTCTGCCCTATATGAATCAGCTCTTAGCTTCATTCTGCAACTTTCTACCTAATGGGGCAGTGTTGACATTTGTACACACATAGGCCTAATTTTGAAAACATACATGTAATTATATTTTTCTGCATATATTTTAAAATTAACAAGCACCAATAGTGTATTCAGTAAGACCCCTACATACAAATGAGTTCCAGTCCAAGAGCGTGTTCGTAAGTCCACTTTGTTCATAAGTTCAACAAAGTTAGTCTAGATATCCAACAAACATGATTGGCTATATTGAACTGTACTGTAATAGACTTATAATACCTTTCACATAAATAACACATTAAAAACAAGTAAACACAAAAAAGAGTATTTTTAATCTTACAGTAAATACCTTAAAGAGTACAGTAGTACAGTAGCTAGAACACAAGGGCTGGCATTGAGTGAACAGGCAAGAAGAGTTACTGGCTGGAGGATGGTACACTAAACTACTGTAAAATAAGTAAAGCACACCAAAGCACAACCACTTGTAGAGGATGCATGCATGTGACAATGTACACCAGATACGTGAACTAACTTATGTGATTGGACATGCAAATGCACATTCACATCTTTCAAAGTTTGCAACTTAAATGTTCATGTATAAGGGACTTTATTTATAGGAAAAAAATGTGATGTTTTGATCTATGTATACACTACAGATTCTTTCAAGCTAATTAACATATCCATTGCCTTACCAATTTATTGTCTCTTTGTATGAGAATGTTAAAAGCCTATTTTAGTAACTTTGAAATATATATTACTATTAACTGTGGTCATTATGTAGTGCAGTCACTAAAACAAAATTCTCCAGTCTAACAAATTTTTATTCTTTGATCAATATCTTCCCTTCCTCAATCCTCTCTTCCTCAGATTATCCCCAGATTATCCTCAGATAATCACTGTTCTATTCTCTGTTCCTATGAGATAGACTTTCTTATTTTAGACAAGACTTAACAGAAACTGTATCCTGCCACCATCCTAAAAGATATCACTCTAACATACTAATTAAAATATAAGGTAAAAAATTTGCAGGTATCATAAATGACTTGTTATAACACCTACCTAGGGAATAGAGGAGGGAAAATACACCAAGATAAAAGGGCTCGTCAACTTACTGAACTTTCTAGGTCTGTGAGAAGTCTGGAGTATATTGGGTTACCATCTCTAAAATAACAAATCCACACGTGAGATTTGTTTTTCTGTACCTGTCTTATTTCATATACTGTCCTTCAGTTCCATCCTTGTTATCACAAATGACAAAGTTTTCTTATTTTTTAAGGCTATGTAGTATTTTTTTCCAGTGTTTTCTGTTTTTTTTTTTTTTTTTTTGAGTTGGAGTCTCACTCTGTTGCCCAGACTGGAGTGCAGTGGCCGCTCCCGGCCACCGCAGCCTCAACCTGCTGGGCTCCGGCGATCCTTCCGCCTCAGCCTTCCGAGTAGCCAGAATTACAGGCATGCGCTACCACGCCCGGCTGATTTTTTGATTTATTGTAGAGATGAGGTCTCGCTGCCCAGGCGGGTCTCAAACCCGCGGGCTCAGGCAATCCACTCACCTCAGCCTCCCAAAGGTGCGGGATTACAGGCTGAGCCACCGAGCCCGGCTGTTTTCTGTTTTTAATAACATTTAAATCACTTTTTTATTATAAGATATCTATTTATAAAAGAAGACACACCTATAATGTAAGGCATTGCAAATTGTAATACTTAATAATGACTAATATCTAATCTTTAGTAATTTAAGTAATTAAACAGCACAAAACTACTGATCTCAGCAAAAAAATAAAAAGCATCTTTGTAAAAAACCCTGACACCCATATATTCTGAGTATTACTATTCATAAAAATTTCTGACTTCCTTCTTTGCCCAAGAAGAATCATCACTTAAAAAATGTTCAGTATTATTAATGCATTAGTATTGAATATATATCATTAACAAAATATTGATTAGATTAGTCTGTTTTTGACCTTTATGAAATGGTAGTATGTTGTATGCATTTATATAATATGCTTTTATGCCTAGCATTACATTACATTGCTGAGATTCCTGATTCCTGATGCCTACACCAATAGGTCACTCTTTTTCAAGTCTTGCATAGAACTGAATTGTTTTATTTCACAATTTTATTAGCCTTTCTCCTGTGAAAGGATACATATTTTTTCAAGTAAAAAAGCATGTTAGTGTTTCAAAGATACTAATATGAAAGTTCTTATATATGTCTGCAGGTGTAAGTACACAAGAGCATTTCTAGATATTATACCTATGGATAATTTACATTATTAAATGAAGTTGCTCAATTATATGAAAATGCTAAACATGCAATATAATGACAAATTATCTTTTAAGAGATTGTGCTAATTTACCCCAAATAGTACTTTACTTAAACTCCCTTTTTATTATTTTCAACATTTGAATTTATCTCTTATTGGCAAATTTTGTTGTCATGTAAATAAGGTTATTTTTCTTTTTTTTAATCAATATTTTTTATTATGATTTTGTGGGGTACAGTTAAGGGTTAGGTGTACAATTACATTTCATTCAGGCACCCTGTTGATAAGAGGTGTTTCCCCATCCCCAGACAGATATTTGCGACTGTTAATCCCATCCTCCTCCCCCCATAGTTTCCCCGTACTGTCAGTCATTTTTTTTATAGTATTACATTGGATATTCAAGGTCCATTATATGAGTGAGAACATGTGATACTCGGATCTTTGTTTCTGTGAGAGGTCACTCAGTATTATAGACTCTAGTTCCACCCAGGTTGCTGCGAAATTCATGATTTTGTTCTTTTTTATGGCTGCGTAGTATTCCATCGTGTATATGTACCACATTTTTTAAATCCAGTCCTCTTTTGATGGACAGTGTGGTTGGTTCCAGGTTCTTGCTATTGTGAACAATGCTGCAATAAACATACGTGTGCAGGTATCTTTTTTTTTTTTTTTTTTGAGTTGGAGTCTCACTCTGTCGCCCAGACTGGAGTGCGCTGGCCGCTGCTGGCCACCGCAGCCTCCACCTGCCGGGCTCCGGCGATCCTTCCGCCTCAGCCTTCTGAGTAGCTGAAATTACAGGCATGCGCTACCACGCTCGGCTAATTTTTTGATTTATTGTAGAGGTGAGGTCTCGCTGCCCAGGCGGGTCTCAAACCCACGGGCTCAGGCAATCTACTCACCTCAGCCTCCCAAAGGCGTGGGATTACAGGCTGAGCCACCGAGCCCGGCTGTAGGTATAGGTATCTTTTTTATAGAGTGATTTGAGTTCTTCAGGGTATATTCCCAGTAGGGGGATTGTGGGTCATACGGAAGCTCGATTTTTAGAGCTGTTAGGAATCGCCACACTGCTTTCCACAGAGGTTGCACTAGTTTACACTCCCACCAACAGTGTAGAAGTGTTCCCTTTTCACCACACCCTCTCCAGCAGCTGTTATTTTTTGAGTTCTTGATAATTGCCATTCTGACTGGAGTTAGATGGTATCTCAGTGTGGTTTTGATTTGCATCTCCCTGATGATTAGTGAGGTTGAGCATTTCTTCATGTGTTTGTTGGCTGCTCAGATGTCTTCTTTTGTGAAGTGTCTGTTCATATCTTTTGCCCATTTTACTGAGGTTCTCCTCTCCCCACTGGTAGGTGGTGGAGGCTTTGTCGAAGATGAGTTGGTTGAGAAATTGAGGTTTTGCTTCTGGAATCTCAATTCTATTCCATTGATCTATATGCCTGTTCCTATACCAATACCAAGCTGTTTTGATAATTTTAGTTTTATAGTAAAGTTTGAAGTCTGGTAATGTGATACTACCTGCTTTATTTTTTTTGCTGAGGATTGTTCTGGCTATTCTTGGTTGTTTGGGTTTCCATATGAATTCCTGTGTTGTTTTTTCTAGGTCTGAGAAGAATGTTGCTGGTAATTTGATAGGTATTGCATTGAATCTGTAGATTGCCTTAGGTAAAATGGACATCTTCACAATGTTGATTCTTCTAATCCATGAGCATGAGATATTTTTCCACTTATTTGTGTCATCTTTGATTTCTTTGAGCAGTGTTTTGTAGTTTTCATTGTAAAGGTCTTTCACGTCTCTGGTTAGGAAGATGCCAAGGTATTTATTTTTTTTGTGGCTATTGTGAATGGAATTGTGCTTTTTATTTGGGTTTCTGTTTGTTTATTATTGGTGTAAAGAAATGCAATTGTCTCTTGCACATTTATTTTATATCCTGAGACTTTGCCAAAGGCCTTTATCAGTGTAAGGTGGTTTTTGACAGATTCTCTTGGATTTTCAAGGTACACAACCATGTCATTTGCAAAGAGAGATAACTTGACTTCCTCTCTACCTATTTGGATACCCCCGATTGCCTTCTCTTCTCTGATTGCTCTAGCCAGGACTTCCAATACTATATTGAACAGGAGGGGTGAGAGTGGGCATCCTTGTCTTGTTCCAGTTTTCAGGGGAAATGGTTCCAAGTTTTGTCCATTTAGGAGTATGCTGGTTGTGGGTTTCTCGTAGATGGCTTTTACTATTTTGAGGTATATTCCCTGTATGCCTAGATGTTTGAGGGTTTTTATCGAGAAGGGGTGCTGGATTTTATCAAAAGCTTTTTCTGCATCTAATGATATTGATGTATTTAATTACATTTATGGTTTTACGAATGTTGAACCAGCCTTGCATCCTGGGGATAAAGCCTACTTGGTCATGATCGATGATTTTTGAGATGTGTTATTGAATCCGGTTTGTTAGGATCTTGTTCAGAATTTTAGCATCTATGTTCATCATAGATATTGGCCTGTAGTTCTCTTTCTTTGTTGGGTCTTTACCTGGCTTGGGTATCAATGTGATGTTGGTTTCGTAAAATGATTTGGGGAGAGTTCCATCTTTCTCAATCACCTGGAATACCTTCAGTAGGATTGGAATCAGCTCCTCCTTAAATGTCTTGTAGAATTCTGCCCGAAAGCCATCTGGTCCAGGGGTTTTTTTGTAGGTAGTTTTCTTATTACATAGTCAATTTCCTTGATTGTTATTGGTCTATTTAGGGTCTCAACTTCTTCTTGTTTCAACCTAGGTAGGTAGTGTGATGACAGAAAGTCCTCCATTTCCTTAAGGTTTTCAAGTTTGTTTCCATATAAGTGTACATAGTATTCTCTAATGATCTTTTGTATTTCTTCAGGGTCATTTGTGACTTCATCTTTTGTGTTTCTGATTGTGCTTATTTGTTTTTTTTCTCGTTTTTTTCTTGTTCAGTCCAGCTAGGGGACCATTGATCTTGTTTATCCTTTCAAAGAACCAGCTTTTTGTTTCATTGATTTTTTGTATTATCTTTTTGTCTTCTATCCTGGATTTGGGCTTTTATTTTGGTGATCTGGATTCTTCTGCTGAAATTAGGGTTTTTGTGGTCTTGCTTTTTCAGTTTCCTTAGGTGACTTGTTAGGCTGTTAATTTGTGATCCTTCCATTTTCTTCATGTGTGCTTGTAGGGATAAAAATTCCCTCTTACTACAGCTTTCATGGCACCCCAGAGATTTTTTCTAAGATGTTTCTTCATTTTCATTAGTTTCCAGGTATCTTTTGATCTCTGTTTTGTTTTTGTTATTGACCCGGGGGTTGTTTAGCATCATGCTGTTGAGTGTCCATGTCTTTGTGGGTTTTGGGGGGCCCTTGTTGGTGTCAATGTTTATTTTTATTCCACTGTGGTCCGAGAAGGTGCATGGTAAAATTTCAGCCCTTTTAAATTTGCTTATGCTTGATTTATGGCCAAGTATGTGGTCGATTTAGAAAACGTTCCATGTGGTGATGAGTAGGATGTGTATTCTGTGGTCTTTGGATGGAGTGTTCTGTAGGTATCAAATTTAAATCCATTTGGTCAGGAGTCACATTGAGGTTCCGGATCTCATTGGTGATTTTTTGTCCTGGTGATCTGTCCAGGGTTGTGAGTGGGGTATTAAAGTCCCCAGTTATGATGGTGTTAAGAGTCAATATCTTTCTTTAGTTTTCCTAGAAGTTGTTTTATGAAAGTTGGGACATCTATGTTGGATGCATATATGTTTTGGATAGATATTTCTTGTTGATGGAGTGAACCTTTTATCATTTGTAGTGGCCCTCTGTATCTTTCTAAATTTTTGATAGCGTAAATGGTATCTTGTCTGAAATTATGATCGTGACTCCTCCTTTCTTTTGTGTTCCATTAGCCTGAAAATTTGTTTTCCATCCCCTTACTTTGAGTCTGTGCATGTCCTTTTAGTGAGATGGGTTCTTGAAGGCAGTATATTGTTTTGGTGATATATTATTCATTTTGCCATTCTTATCTTTTCAGTGGTGTGTTTAGTCCATTCACATTCAGGCTAATTATTGAAATGTGAGAGTTTGTCCCTATCATAGAGTTCTTATGAGTTGTTGTTTTTCCACTTGGTTTTTTGTCTTTCTTTTTGGGTTTTGGGGTTGGTTCATGTGTATTTTTTTTTTTTCCTGTACTCTTGTGAAGAATGTTGTTCTTTTTTTCCTTTTCTTCTGTGTTTAGTACTTTGTTAAGTGTTTTATATAGAGGTGGTTTGGTGGCAGCATAAGTTCTTAGGGATTGGATATCTGGGAAAGATTTTAATTCTCCCTCGCTGATGAAGCTTACCTTGGCTGGGTAGGGTTATTCTTGGTTGAAATTGTTTATCTTTTAGGACTTTGAAGACAGGGCTCCAAGCTCTCCTAGCCTGCAGGGTTTCTATAAATAAATCTGCTGTTATTCTAATTGGTCTTCCGTGGTAGGTGATCTGGCCTTTTTCTCTTGCTGCCTTTAGGATTTTTTCTTTTATGTCTACTTTGTTTAGGTGAATTATTATGTGTCTAGGAGTTGGTCTTCTCATTTGTTGTCTTTCAGGGGTTCTCTGAATCTCTTGTGTTTGAACTTTTGCACCACTGATTAGATAAGGGAAGTTTTCTTGAATGATCTCATGGAAAGTTTGTTCCAGTGTTGTCTCTGTCTCTCTTTCTGCCTCAGGAAGGCTAATTACTCTTAGGTTTGTCTCTTGAAGTAATCGCTCATCTCTTGAAGGTTTTGTCTGTCTTTTTGAGCTTGTTTTCCGTGTTTTTAAGAGTTTGGGTTAGTTCTATATTTTGGTCCTCAAGCTCTGAGATTCTTCCTTCTGCTTGGGTAATTCTGCTTTCCATGCTTATCATTTTGTTATTTATTTCATTCACAATATTCTTTGTTACTGTTATCTCAGATATCAGCTCCTTCCTAGTTTCTTCTTGTCTCTCCTCAATTCTTTTTAACGTCTCCATTAATGTCTTGATATCTAGGTTTATAGTTTGGGACCAGTCATTCTGGGGGCTCTTCATTGTTTGCATTCCAAAGTCTGTTTTCTCAGTGTCTGCCTCCCAGAGGTCTGGGAGAGACCCATATTCTTCTTTCAGTTTTTCTTCATTTGTGTAGATTTTTCTCTCTCTCCCCCTTTCCCTCCCCTTCTTTAATTCTGTTTTTCAGGGAAGGTGGGTTACTTTTGTTTCGTTGTGCAAATCTTGTTCTTCCTTATGAGGGTCCTCTGGCTTGTTCTTTTTGAGATTAGATGTGGGCTGTGGGCTGTATTTTTGCGTTTTGAGTTTAATTGAGGGGCAGTGTGATTCAGAATCTATATGTGATTCCAGCATCCCAACAGGTATATGAGCCATTTGGAAACCCTTTATTTCCCACTGCCTTGCAATTGTTGTGCAGCGGTATGTATTTGGTCCTGGATCAAAGGAGGTACAAAGAGGAAAATAATGGAGGGGTCAATAGGAATTTAGAAAGAGAGGAAGTGAGAGGGGAAACAGACATACATACCGACTAACAGGTGAAAAAGAGACACAAGGTTGGAGAGAAGTGAAAAAAACATGTGAGCAAAATTCCCTAAAGAATACTGGCAGCTACATAGAGACAGACCAATAAAATCATGAAATAGTGTAAATCAGAAAGCAAGCAAAAGTGAGCTGAACAAACAGTCAAAATAATAAAATCAAAAGTCAAAATAAGAGATCAGACTAGCTCTGGAATCTTTCCTGATGTCTAAGTTTCTTCAGCTCTGATCTCCAGCCTCTCCCCTTTGTTTTCGATGCAGGTAGCTAGATTTACTTGCAGCTTGGGTTTATTTTTTTTAGCCTGCTGTCTGGGAGGTCTGCGACACTTAGTTGCCTTTGTCTGATTCAGGTAGGGGAGGGGGCTTTGTCTCCTGTTTAGCGATTCTACCTTAGGAATCGAGGTGGAGGCTGTTGACAACTGGGCGGGGCAATGTGAATCTCTGCCTGGAGAATGGCTGAGGTGGCAGCTTCACTTTCGTGGATCTTTTCTCTCTGCTCATCTGGGTCCCTAGCGATCCACTATGATGGACTGTGGTGGTGGGAGGCACTAGGGATCAGCTGCACAGCGGGGCACTGGATCTGGGGTGCCACCAGTGGAATGGGGCAGAGGAGGGGGTCAGGACTTCCCTCCTCTGGAGCTGAGAGCATCCTGCTAGTACCTCCTTAAGATATGCTGTTCCCTTATACAAGCACGGGGTTGTGCGCTGTGTGCCTCAGCCAGGGGGGGCCCCAGAGCTCCAAAGCTCCAAAAGGCAGGTGGTGGGCAGTGAGGGTGGCCCTGGGCCCCTCACAGGGTACTTCAGCCAGAAATGAGACCGGTATCTCTGGGGGGCAGGCGCCCAGAGCCTCCCTGGGTGACTGGAGGCTTGGCGGGGTGCTGGGTGAGACAATGTAGCCAGGGGGGGGGCCGAGACCTGGGGCGTGAGTCACGTACAGTGGACCAGCAGCAGCTGGGGGGGCAATATCCAGCCCCGCGTGAGACCGAAGGTCCCTGGGCCTCAGACCAGTGTGGCTGGCAGTGGGCAGCGGGGTGGGGGAAGAAAAGTAAGAGTCTTTTTGGGAACTCACATTCGGAAAATCTTGCAAATCTACCTATGCCATCACCATCTTACCGGAACTCCCAAGAATTCTTAATGTTAATGAATCTAACAAAGACCTTCAAGATACATGAAAGAAACTGATAGAATTGCAAAGAAAATTAAACAGATCCACAGTTATAGTAGGGAGCTTTCAACACCTCTTCTTCAATCATTGCTAGAGTTAAAAGGTCATAAGAACATAAAAACTTCAGTGACAATATCACACAATTTTAGTTGATTATTCTAGGATACTCCACTCAACAACAGTAATATGTGTTTTTATTTTATATAGATGTTAACCATATATAGATCTTCTAGTGCATAGAAGGGTCTCGGGAAAATTTAAAAAAAAATTGGATTCACAAAGTACATTCACTGTACACATTAGAATTAATTTAAAGTCAATAACGGAAAGGTAAAACTAAAATTTTCATAGTTAAGTGAATTAAACACTTCTAAATTACCAGTGGATCAAAAAAAAAAAAATCCAAAGGGCAATTAAAACATATTTAAAATGGAATGAAAAAGCAAATAGAGCTTATAAAAATCTGGGATGCAATAAGAGAGTACTTAAAAGAAAAATTATAGCACTATATTATAAAAGAAAGTTTGAAAACCCCCCAAAACCAGAATTTATTTATGAAAAATTGTATATTTATTCTTACATGTTTAAATTTCAGTCACCTTCAAAGTACTTGCCATTTAATGCAATAAACCTATAAAGACGCTTTTTCCCCAGCTCAAAACAGTTATTGAACTCGTCAATGTTGGTGATTTTTAGTGCTTTTGCCGTTTTTTGTCTCATCTTTTCTTCTTTTGGGAAAACATTTCCCTTTGAGGCCTTTTTGCATCTGAGGAAACAAGCAAAAAAAATGTTTCTTGGAGTAAAGATCAGGTGAATAGGGAGAATGGGACACAGGAGTCATGCTGTTTAGGGAAAAAAAAAAAATTTGCTGCACATTTGTGGTGTGGGCAGGTGTGCTTGTAAATCACCCATCATGAAATGGACAAACACATTGAAAGAATCCTCAAAAATAAAATTCATTGAAGTTGAATGCAGCCTTTCATAACAACACTAGTTACACGATGTTGAGGGTTCTTCAAACACTTACCTAGTAGGAGAGGCTTGTTCTTCAACAGGCCTGCCCTTCAAATGATAATTTTGGGGGATTTTGGGTCATCCTTTATAAAACCAATTATCTGAGTTTCCATTTTAAGAAACTGGAAGACCAAGAAAGACCGGAAAAAGCAACTGTAGTAAAATAACAATCTCCTAAATAGAAATTAATAAAATTTAAAAAAGGAAAGTTATAGAAAAATCAAATAGAGCACAAGAGGGCTCTCTGAGTGACCTACAAAACTGATTTTGTTGAAAAATGCTAAGGCAGTGGATGTTAAATGTTTTCATCACAAAGATGATAGCTATGTGAGGTAATACATTTGTTAGTTAGCTAAATTTGGTCATTCCAAAATGTATTTATACTTAAAAGCATCCTATTATACATGATAAATAGATATAATTTTATCTGTCACTTTATTTATTTACTTTTTATTTAAGTAGGAGTCTCACTCCATTGCCCAGGCTGGAGTGCCGTGGCACACTCACGGCCACCCCAGCGTCAAACTTTTGGGGCTCAGGTGATCTTTCCACCTCAGTTTTCCCAAGTAGTGGAAGTTACAGGTGTGCATTACCATGCCGGGCTAATTGATTTTACAAATTGTAAAACGAGGTCTCGCCAAGTTGCCCAAGCTGGTCTCGAACCCATGAGCTCAGGCATTCCAACCACCTTGGCCTCCCAAAGTGCTGGAATTACAGACTGAGTCATGGACCCTGGCTTATCTGTAAATTTTAAAACATTATTTTTCTTAAAGTGGTGAACTGTATTCAGACAACCCGGAAATAAAAACAGAGGAAACAAATTAAAATAACAGGAATGAGAGAAGTGACATCAATGTAGACTATAGGTATTAAAAATAAATCTTATGAATAAATTTATGCAACAAGCTGAAAACATGATATAAATAGCATATATAGTAGATAAAAGACAGATATAGATATTTCTTGAAAGTCTCAACTATCAATACTCACTCAAAAAGAAAAAATTTTGAACAGCTTTATGTCTGTTAGAGAAATTTAATTTGTGGTTAAGAGCCTTTCCAAAAAAAAAAATCTCAGAATAAAAATTTTATTAGTGAATTATTCCAAACATTTAAGTAAGAATAATTCTAAATAAACTTTTCTAAACATTTGAGAGAATTTTTTCCCAACTAATTCTTGTGGCCAGCCTTACTCAAGTACCAAAACCAGAGAAAGATACTAAAAGAAAAAAAAAAAATTTTTTAAAAAAATATGGTTACAAAAATTGTTAATAGGATATGTGTTATATGAAATGTTAATAGGAATGTATGCAAAATTTAACAACTGAAAATCAATGTTACCTACCATGTTAACAAATTGAAAAAAAAACCATATAATCATCTCAATAGATGCAGAAATAACATTAGATGAAGTCAAACATCAGCCAAATGTTGTTGCTTGTGTCTGTAATCCCAGCATTTTGGGAAGCCAAGGGGTGAGATTGCTTGAGGTCAGGATGCTGGAACCAGGCAAGACAACTAGCAAGACCCCACCTCTTCAAAAAATACAAAATTAGCATCTAGCGAAGGCACACACATGAGGTCTTTGCTACTCAGGAGGCTGAGACGGGAAGATCTTTTGAGCCCAGGAGTTTGAGGCTACAGTGAACTATGATTGTAAACCACACTCCAACTTGGAGATAGCCCTGTCTCTTAAAGAAAACATTTTTTTTAAATGATAAAAAATTAAATAAAAACATAACATCCATTCCTGATAAAAGCTTTCAGGAAACTAGGAATTGAAAGGGAATTCCTTAACCACATAAATGACATTCACAATTACCTACAAGCACCATTAAACCAGTGAAAGACAATGTTTTTTACACATAAGATTGGGAAGAAGACAAAGTGTTTGCTCTCAACTATTCTATTTAGTTGTTTTTTTTTTTTCTGGAGGGTTTATACAGCACAATAGACAACCAAAAGAACTAAAAATCATCCAGATAGGAAAATATGAAGCAAAACTCTTACTACTGAAATATGACTTATTCTGTGCAGAAAATTCTATGGAATCTTCAAAAAGCAATTAGAACAAGTAAGCTTAAAAAGTTAGGATTCAAGAGTCAATATAAAAAAAATCAATTGTACTTCTATATGCTACTAATGAAAAATCAGACATTGAAAATAAATACTATCTACAATAGCATCAAAATATGAAATAATGATAGGAATAATTAAAATTGTGAATCTGAAGAATATACTCAGTTAAATAGAAAGGAGGAAGTTATGAGATAGTTTGAATGTCTCCAGAATTTTCATATAGAATTTCCAGTTGACTTAAATGGTCAGTTATATATCAGCCCTTTAAGCTCTTATTTTTTATTTTTTTTTATTTCTTAAACTGGCACCATACTGTTTTCATGTACATTTGTGAAGCTCCATTTCTAAGTTAGTTATCAATTACGATCAGGTTTGAAATTTGATTTGTAAATGAATGAAAATGAGCAGGGGAGATGAATTTCCTATGTTTTTTGACTAAGAGTTAGAATGAAAAAGATAAAACCTAGAGTTAAAAATCTGTATTTAGCTGTGAAAAGGAGACCGCCAGAAGTAGGATATATGAACAGAATTATTCAGTAAAAAGAAAATGTGAATCAGTGACCCAGGGATTTTCCTGTAGGTGGCCCTAGTGCATGAAGCAGTCTCAGGTGTTATCTGAAAAAAAACACTGAGAGCAAGTGGGGAAATAAAGACAGTACTCATCATTGCTATGAATGAGACATTTCCAAATCAGATAGTAGATGATGTGTTTGTGTGTTTTTTGTGTGTGTGTGTGTGTGTGTGTGTGTGCGTGTGTGTGTTTTAAGGTACATGTGTACTTACAAGATAGTGCTGTCTCATAATATGAATACTAAAAAACTCTGTTCCGAAAAACAAATCATAAATTTCCACATACAGGTATTTTTTTTTACCTTTGCAAAACAAAGAAGGCTACACAATAAACTATGAAATCTTAGTGAATGTCATGGTAGTCCTAAAATTTTTTTGCTATTTGTAAATGGTTATGCAGATATAAAAGTCCAGAGTAAATACAAAAAATTTTTTTAAACATACTGACTTTCTACCTAAATATGAATATTTCTATTGCAAAATTTCTACTTATATACTTCAAAAAGCACAAATGCAAGTATTGAGTTTGACAATATTACAACTGTCATAGAAGAAACCAAAATTTAGCCTCATATCAAAATTAATATAAAAAAAATTTTTTACAGTCTGATCTAACTATGCTGATCAAATTGCAAGCCCTCAATAACCAAGGAGGCCAGGCATGGTGGTTTATGCTTATAATCCCAGCACTTTGGGAGGTCGAGGTGAGAGGACTGCTTGAGCCCACGGGTTTGAGACCAGCCTGGGCAACTTGGCGAGAACTCATTTCTACAATAAATCAAAAAATTAGTCGGGTATGGTAGCATGTGTCTGTAGGGCTGGCTACTTGGAAGGCTGAGGTGGAAGGATCGCCAGAGCCAAGCAGTTTGAGGTTGCAGTGGCCATGAGTAGCATGCCATGACACTCCAGCCTGGGCAACAGAGTGAGACTCCAACTCAAAAAAAAAAAAACAAAAAACAAAACCAAGGAATTTCAGCCCAACCTACTCCCGCCTCAACATGTCCCAGGGCTGGTCTTTTTTTCTCTTTTTTTTGAGTCTGGGTCTCACTCTGTCACACAGGCTGGGGCAATGACATTATCACAGCTCACAGCAGCCCTTTAACTTCTGGGCTCAGGCGATTCTTCCACCTCAGTCTCCCTAGTAGCTGAGGCTACGGGTGCATGCCAACATGCCAGGGCTGGTCTTAAAACAGCTACTAAGGCCAGGTGCTCACGCCTGTCATCCCAGCACTTTGGGAGGCCAAGGTAAGGTAAGAGGACTGCCTGAGTCAAGGGGTTTGACACCAACCTGGGGAACTTGGCGAGACCTTATCGCTACAATACATTTAAAAAAAATTAGCCGGATGTGGTGGCACACACCTGTAGTTCCAGCTATTTGGAAGGCTGAGGCAGAAGAATCACCTGAGCCCCGCAGGTTGAGACTGTGGGGGCCGGGAATGTGCCACTGCACCCCAGCCTGGACGACAGAGTGAGACTCCAACTCAAAAAGTAAAAATAAAAAGCAAATGGAGAACTACAGTAGGGTATAATTTCATTTTTGTAAAAAACTTAAAAAATATGTATGTACACTATACATAAATGCACACAGTACTTGGGAAAAAAAACTCACAGAATACTACTATAAACCATTAAGAGTTACCTCTGGGGTGTAGAATGTGGTGATCAGAAGGTACAAAAGGATACTTTTATAATTTCTGACATATTTGCATTTTTTTTCTATGAGTATTTATGATTGCTGTAAGTAAAAAATGCAAATCTAGAAAAATTCTTGACAATCGTGAAGGACTCAAAGGTATTGTAGTTTAAAAGGAAAATTCTGTGTATGTAATTCACAATGTACTGAATGCTACTACACAGGATGTTCAAAGCACTATTCTCTACACCTTCTAGTTAAAGCTGTTTTCATATAGGTTACTTCATGTGCTTCTCACCCACATGTCTATAAAGTTGGCTAGGTAAGTATTATTATCTCCATTTCAGTATGAGAAAACTAAGTCTCAGGGAAAGGAACTGATTCCATCACAAAACTACCTCTTAAGTGTGTACACTGAGACTCCATGACATACTGCCTCCCATCAAGATCAAGCATGGCTGTCTGTAGGATTCGCCTGAGGCTTTCAATCCAGGAGTGACAGTGGGGTGTGCTCAGGCACTCGCACCTTCACATCTAGTTCTGAGATCAGTATAAACATCTGCCAGATCTGATGCACAATGGACACAGTGCATGACAGTGCAAGAGCCAGGTCTTTGTGTGGAAGGATAAATGTTCTATACAAAAATCAAGCCAGAGGCTAACACCTCATTCTCATCCTGCTCTAAGGACCCAAACAACTGTTTTTAAAAAAAAACTCCATTCATTACCAGGTATAAAACAAATATTCTTTTTTTGAGTTGGAGTCTCACTCTGTCACCTAGACTGGAGTGCAGTGACCGCTCCCGGCCACCGCAGCCTTGACCTGCTGGGGTCCGGCGATCCTTCCGCCTCAGCCTTCCAAGTAGCTGGAATTAGAGGCATGCGCTACCCCGCCCAGGTGATTTTTTGATTTATTGTAGAGATGAGGTCTCGCTGCCCAGGCGGGTCTCAAACCCCCGGGCTCAGGCAATCCACTCACCTCAGCATCCCAAAGGCATGGGATTACAGGCTGAGCCACCGAGCCCAGCTTAAAACAAATATTCTAAAAAATAAAGTCAAATATCTGCGTACCTCTGTTGTTCCTGTGGCAAACAAGCCACGCACTGAATTTATGTCACAAACATTATTCTCCCTGTCAGAAAAGCAATCAGAGACAAAGTATTAGTTAGCATCTACTTTAGAGGGAACAGGTATTAAGCAAACTTTCTAAATAAAAAGTCAACTCAAATTCTGTGGAGGAAGGAGACATACAGATTCTCTGCTAAGTTGCAAATGAAAACACCAAGGTATGAAGTAGTTAAGTGCTTGGTTCAAAGTCACTGGAGTTTCTGACCCTGGGGTGACACTCTACCTGGTGGATGACAAACAAGGAAAGACCTCGTTCTGAAATACTATTCTACCACCATGAGAAAAAAAGGATCATTCTATTTTTCAATGTGTTTTCTTCCACGGCAGGTAACATTCTTAAAAGGACACGGGCTGTAACTATGACATCCTGATACTTGACGGGCTCGAGTTGGATATACTGATCTAAGCCTCATCAACTTATTATTATTATTTTTTTTTTGAGTTGGAGTCTCACTCTGTTGCCCAGACTGGAGTGCAGTGGCCGCTCCTGGCCACTGCAGCCTCAACCTTCCAAGTAGCTGGAACAACAGGCGCGCGCTACCATGCCTGGCTAAATTTTTTGATTTATTGTAGAAATGAGGTCTCACCAAGTTGCCCAGGCGGGTCTCGAATTCACGGGCTCAGGTGCCTCATCTATTTTCTCTGTAGAATGATTATTCCACCTATCTCATGAGGTTGTTGTGAAGATTAAATGAAAATGACTGCAAAGTGGTCAGCAGTGTCCAGAGTATAGAGGACACGCATTAATAATAACTGTTATTAAAAACAGGAAATTGCCAGGTGTGGTAGCCCATGTGTATAATCCCAGCACTTTGGTAAGTAGAGGAGAGAGGACTGCCTGAGCTTGGGGGTTTTGAGACCAGCCTGAGCAACTTGGCGAGACCTCATCTCTACAATAAATAAAAACACTAACTGGGTGTGGTGGCACACACCTGTGGTTCCAGCTACTTGGAGGGATGAGGTGGAAGAATCATCTGAGCCCAGCAGGTTGAGGCTGCGGTGGCAGTGAGTGTGCCACTGCACTCCAGCCTGGGAGATAGAGCCGCCTACTCAAAACAAAACAAAACAAAACAAAACAAAAAACCAGGAAATTATGCAACTAAAGAAAAGGTAACTTCATTATGCGACAATGCATCATGAAGTTACAAGTTTTATTAAAGAAAAACATGTTTTTCAAGCCAATGTGAAACTAAGAAAAAAAATCAAGAGTTTACTTGGTTTTAATCACTACATGTTCTTTTCATCTTTAAAAATACGGTCAACGCAACAAGGAAAATTCAACAAACTCTTCATATACATACACATACTAGTTGTATGGCCTTGGCCAAACTCCTTATCTACTCTCAGCCTCAGCTGCCCTATTTGCAAGACAGTACTTACCACAAAAACCTGTTTAAGTTTAAAGTAAGTTAATAGTAAAAATGGCTAAATAAATCTGGCCCTTAGTGTTTTCACTATTATGTTTATCGCTATTATTTGCTATGATGATGACAAGAGATTTATTCTTAAAGAATTTCTCTTTGGGTAAAACATGTAGACTACAATGTATGATAAAAGGAAAACTTAGGCAGGGCTCGGTGGCTCAGCCTGTAATCCCAGCACTTTGGGAGGCCAAGGCGAGTGGATTGCCTGAGCACGCAGGTTCGAGAACAGCCCGGGCAACATGGGGAGACCTCATCTCTACAATAAATAAAAAATTAGCTGAGTGTGGTAGCACGCACCTGTAGTTTTGGCTGCTTGGAAGGCTGAGACGGAAGGATCGCCAGAGCCCAGCAGTTCAACGCTGGGGGTAGCCATGAACGTGCCACTGCACTCCAGCCTGGGCGACAGAGTGAGACTCTGACTCAAAAAAATAAATAAATAAAATTTTTTTTAAAAAGGAAAATTTAAAATAGTTTTAAATGTTGGCTAGCAAAAATATCAAAAAAATAAAATTTTTAAAATGGCATCCAACTTAATTCAAAATTTCTCCCAAGGAGAAAATATCATAAAACAAAACCATGAATGAAAATTTAAAGAACATTACAAATAATAATAATAAACTGAGCTTTTGAAAAGTGAGCTTTAAAATTTTTCAGTAGATTTTTAAACTTCTTAACTTTCAAGTAACCACCAAGGCTGGTATGGTGGCTCACACAGGTCATCCTAGGACTAGGCTAAAGCAGGAGGGTTGCTTAAGCCCAGGAGTTCGAGACCAGCCTGGGAAACACAGCAAGACCTTGTCTCTACAAAAAAATAAAAAAATTAGCCAGGTATGGTGGTACATGCCTGTACTCCCAGCTACACAGGAGGCTGAGGTGAAAGGATCACCTGAGCCCAGGAGTTCCAGGCTACAGTGAGCCTTGATTGTGTCACTGCACTCCAACCTGGGTGACAGAGTAAGATCCTGTCTCAAAAGAAAAAGTAATCACCAGATCTTTTAGGGAATTTTCTGTTTAAGAAAAAATTTGGCCAAGCATGGTGGCTCACACCTATAATCCCAGCACTTTGGGAGGCTGATGCAGGAGGATTGTTTGAGCCAGAAGTTCAAGATCAGCCAGGACAACATACAAGACTCTGTTTCTACAAAAAATTAAAACCAAAACAAGAACTAGCTGGGCACTGGGGTGTACACCTGTAGTCCAGCTACTTGGAGGGCTGAGGTAGGAGGATCACTTGAACCCAGGAGGAGATTGCAGAGAGTTATGATCATGCCACTAACTCCAGCTTGGGCAACAGAGCAAGACCCTGTCTCTAAAAAGAAAAGAAAACAAAGAAAAGAAATAGTTTAACACTACTCTTTTTAATTCGGTTGCCCAGAATTCTGCTTAAATGTTAACACAGTAAGGTCTTCAGTAACAAATTGAGCATATGGCTCCATCTTCTGGTCAAAATAAATACAGCAGTATCACTAAAACAATACGCAGCATCAGTTTGTAGAAGATTCCGGTACCGTCCTTGTTCTAAGTTTATTCTGTAAACTTCAGAACTGCAAAGCAGTAAAGTTAAGAATCTGGTAAACCACAGTGAAATTTTCTTTAAGTAAATATAAATTCTATAAGCATATATATCACTTATAAGCCATCATTTCCTTTGTAAAACTGATACAAAAATTTATTCTAAACATAAAAAATACTCACCTTATTTGTGAATTTGTTCATGTATATAAGTGACTTAGGCCTGGGCAACATAGCAAGACCTTGTCTCTAAAAAAATTAGCCAGGCATGGTGATGCACACCTGGAACACCAGCTACTCAGGAGGCTGAGGCAGAAGGATCACCTGAGCCCAGGAGTTCCAGGCTGCAGTGAGCTGTGAGTGTGCCACTGCACTCCAGTCTAGTCAACAGAGAGAGCCCCCAACTTAGAAAAAAAAAGTGATTTAAACAATTCATGTGACTAAGAAATATTATGAAGTAGAATATTACTTACAAATGAAGAATATGAGATTCAAAAGTTATATAATGTATCTATATATGTATAGAAAAAAAGACAAGAAGAAAATACAATAAAATACTATTAAGAATCCTGAGTGGCATAATTATGGATGAAAGTTCTTTCTTCTTTATACTTTACTTTCTCGGTTTTCTAAAATGGATATGCATTAGTTTTATAGTCTTGAAAAGGCAGCATTTTAAAAAAAAAAATTTTGAGGCTGAGTGAAAGGATTGCCTGAGCCCATGGGCATGAGAACAGCCTGGGCAACTTGGAAAAACCTCATCTCCAAAAAAAGGTTTTAGAATACCAAGCAATAGGGCTAAGAAACTGACTTCACCAACATTACCCTATGAGGTTATCTATGTCACCCCTCCAAATTTAGAGCACCATGCTAAAAAAAGCTAAGGATGTAATTCCTAAATTAGTCAGTCACTTAGGAATTATACCCTCTAAACAACTGAAAGGCAGAGGGCTGGGTGCAGTGGCTCACGCCCGTAATCCTTCCATTTTAGGAGGCCTAGGCAAGAGGATTGCTTGAACCTAAGAGTTCAAGGCCAAACTAGGCAATAGAGTGGGACCTCATCTCTACAAAAATCGAAAAATTAGCCTGGTGTGGTGACTTGAGCCTGTAGTCTCAGCTGCTCAGGAAGCTGAGGTGGAAGGATCATCTAAACACAGAAAATAGAGGTTTCAGTGAGCCATGATCGTGCCACTGCTCTCCAGAATGGGTGACAAAACAGTGAGATTTTTGACTCAAAAAACAAAACAAAAAAAATTAAAGTCTGGTTCACATCTTATTTGTCTTTAAAGACCTCTCCCAGATTTAACTAGCGTCCATAACCACATATGACCGATTTATCATAAAGTGATCCAGACAGAAATTCATCACTGATACTGAACAAATTTTTTTTTTTTTTTTTTCGAGTTGGAGTTTCACTCTGTTGCCCAGACTGGAGTGCAGTGGCCGCTTCCGGCCACCGCAGACTCGACCTGCTGGGGCTCCGGCGATCCTTCCGCCTCAGCCTTCCAAGTAGCTGGAATTACAGGCATGCGCTACCACGCCCAGCTGATTTTTTGATTTATTGTAGAGATGAGGTCTCGCTGCCCAGGCGGGTCTTGAACCCGCGGGCTTAGGCAATCCACCCACCTCAGCCTCCCAAAGGTGCGGGATTACAGGCTGAGCCACTGAGCCCGGCTGATACTGAACAAACTTAAAGCAGGATCCACAAGTTATAAAAAGTACACAGAAATCTGAGAAATAAACAGAAAAATGAAAATATTGTCTCTCATTAACTATGGTAACTGAACTATATTGAACAGGCTTACATATTTCCTATCAGTATTTCTTGGTTTAACCACAGTGATATGTAACTATCATAAATATTTTTAACATTAGAAAAATACTTTATTGGCTGTACATGTGGCTCATGACTGTAATCTCAGGACTTTAGGAGGCAGAGACGAGAGAACTGTCTGAGCCCGTTGTTCAAACAGCCTTGGCAACATGGCAAGACCTCGTCTCTACAATAAATAAAAAAATTAGCTGGCATGGTGGTGCATGCCTGTAGTTCCAGCTACTTGGAAGGCTGAGGCGGAAGGATCACCTGAGCCCAGCAGGTCAAGGTTGCGGTAGCTGTGATTGTGCCACTGCACTCCAGCCTGGGTGACAGAGTCAGACATCAACTCAAAAAAAGAAAGAAAGAAAGAAAATATTACACAAAACACTAGGTGTTATACATTGTAACAACAGCACTTATAAACAAAATATATCAATATGTGGAAAACAAAAATTTGCTTCCTTTTTTCTAAGGATTTTTTTTAATAGCCACATACCGCTGGGTGTGGTGACTCAAGTCTGTAATCCCAGCACTTTGGGAGGCTGAGGCGAGAGGATTGCCCACCCCACAGGTTCGAGATCAGCCTGGGCAACATGGCGAGACGTCGTCTCTATAATAAATCAAAAAATTAGCTGGGCATGGTAGTGCACACCTGTAGTTGCAGCTACTTGGAAGGTTGAGGCAGGGATTGCTGGAGCCCAGCAGGTCAAGGCTGTGGTGGCTGTGAGTGAGCTACTGCACTCAAAAGCCTGCACTCGAACTCAAAAAAAAAAAGCCACATACCACTTTTTTATTAAAGTAAGCTATTTAAATAGAAGAAATGTACAAGAAGTTCAAGAACAGAAGTTGGTTGTTTTAGGAGGTAGCAAGGAGAAAGAAAAAAGTAACTAGATCCAATACCTTGCACCAACAAAGTACAAGTCACAGGATGGATGGTGGTAAGAGATTTCTCTCCCAAACTTTGGTATTCTGGTTTTGTAGTAAAAACCTGATTGCAAATGAAATTCAGTATACCTATCATTATGTAAGAAGACAATATGAAAATAAAAGAAAAACATTAGTTTGCTTAGGTTTCTGGTTAAGGTGTTTATTTCATCATCACTAAAACTGGGAAGCAAGAAAAACCCTGCGCTCTCTCACCCTCACTCTGTCTCTCCAGGCACACTAAGTACACCTGGGGACACACACTCTCCATCGTGGTTAAGAATCACACTCTCCACCAGTTTCTTAATGCCATTCTGTATCCTGACAGCTTTGCTCCAAACTGAAAGATTTCTCTGAGAAATGTGAAGCAGATATCCTTTATTTACCTGGCACCAGCATTTCATACTGCAGAGCATCACACAGTAACCTCAGTAATTTCCCATTTCGCTTAACATATTTCAATGATTCCACAACTGTCACACAGGCTTATTTATTTATTTATTTATTTATTTTTGAGTTGGAGTCTCACTCTGTCGCCCAGACTGGAGTGCAGTGGCCGCTCCCGGCCACCACAGCCTCGACCTGCTGGGCTCCCGCGATCCTTCCGCCTCAGCCTTCCGAGTAGCTGGAACTACAGGCGTGCACTACTACGCCCGGCTAATTTTTTGATTTATTGTAGAAATGAGGTCTCGCCAAGTTGCCCAGGCGGGTCTCGAACCCGCGGGCTCAGGCAATCCACTCACCTCAGCCTCCCAAGGCGCGGGATAACAGGCTGAGCCACCGATCCCGGCTCACACAGGCTTTGATAAACTCTTTGCATGAACTGAACTTTATCTATTTATTTATTTATTTATTTATATATTTAGAGTCAGAGTCTCATGCTGTCACTCAGACTGGAATGCAGCAGCACACTCATGGCCACCGCAGTCTCCACCTGATGGGCTCAGGTGATCCTTCCACCTCAACCTTCCAAGCAGCTGAAACTACAGGCACAAGCCGCCAGGCCCAGCTAATTTTTTTTTTAATTGTGGAGATGAGGTCTTGCCGAGTTGCCCAAGCTGGGCTTGAACTCCTGGGCTCAGGCAGTCCTCTCACCTCTGCCTCCCAAAATGCTGGGATTATAGGTGTGAGCCACCATGCCCTGAGAATTTAACTTTAAAGGTACTAAAATGGTATCTTAAAAATCAATAGATGGGCAGGGCATGGAGGCTCATGCCTATAATCCCAGCACTTTGGGAGGTTGAGGCAGGATTACTTGAGCCGAGGAGTTCAAGAACAGCCTTGGCCCCATAGTGAGACTTCATCTCTACAAAAAAGAAAAAGAAAAAAATTAGCCAGGTGAGGTGACACACATCTGTAGTCCCAGCTACTTGGGAGGCTGAGATGGGAGGATTGTCTGAGCCCAGGAAGCTGAAGCTGTGATGAGCCAGGATCGTGTCACTGCACTCCAGCCTGGGTGAGAGTGAGACTCAGATTCAAAAAAACAAAACAAAAGCAATAGATGGTATTTTAAAGGCAAATTTATCAATATTTAGAGGAAATACATTCCAAAATTACATGTTCCAAAACATGTGATAAATGACTACCACAAGCAAAAGAATAAATTGTAGGCCAGTCATGGTGGCTCACGCCTGTAATCCTAGCGCTTTGGGAGGCAGAGACGAGAGGATTGCTTGAGCCCAAGGGTTTGAGACTAGCCAAGCAACATGGCAAGACGTTGCCTGTACAATAAATCAAAAATTAGCCAGGCGTGGTAGCACGCGCCTGTAGTTCCAGCTACTTGGAATGCTGAGGCGGAGGGATCACCTGAACCTTGTAGGTTGAGGCTGCAGTGGCCATGAGTATGCCACTGTACCCCAGCCTGGATGATACCGTGAGACTCCAACTCAAAAAAAAAAAAAAAAAAAAGCTATAGCCCATAGTTTCCAAAACTTCAGACAATATGCAAAGCCATGTCAACAAAGAAAATGCAATTTTCCTTTAAGATATTTGACATCACTAAAACTTTTCATTTTAAAATGAACGGGACATTTACTGACAATTTTATAACTGCTGAAATTGGCCATAAGAGTTGAAAGATGGACTAATGGCACCAAGAAAAGAAACAAGTCTATTTAGCTGTATCTTAAACTGTTTCAGAATTATCACAACCACTTCCAGGGTTAAAAAAATTAAACACTGGACATGCTAATTTCCTTTTCACTTAAGAAAATGAAAGCTACCTGACAAATAAATCTAGGTTATAAATGCAAAAATCTGAATCACAAATCCAGAATATAAGATGGTCTAAAAAAAGAAAACTGCTGTCAATTCCTGAAAATATAAATGAGGTTACATATGTGATATGAAAAACTAATTCTGATATTAGATTGGCCAAAGACCATCTCTGTCACTATTATTTAAAAGACACTACATGTCATATATGAACCAAACTAAAAATATATTCATAGAAAATAAGTTATATTTTACTACATAGCCACTTTTAATGTAGCAGGAAATATCATAAAAATGCTTTTCATGAAAACAAATTCTACTGATTCATTCCTTGGGTCTACTCAGTATAAACCAATGCTATCAAACATACCTTTGAGTAGTCATCAGAGAAAGCCTCAAGGGTGACAACTGAAAAACAAGAAATAATAGGAAAACATACAATTATCAATGTTCTTAATAAAAATGTAAGCTTGATGTAAAGATTCTAATTCAACACAGAAATTATACATAAATACTAGTTTTTCTTTTCTGTCCCTAATCAAAACAAGAATAAAAGTGCTTTATTATATTGCCCCCAAAACAAAGTTTTACAATTTCTCAATATGTGTCAAATAGATTTCTTGTAGACCTGAAACCAATTCACAAGATGACTTCTAAATTTTGCCACTATTTTTCTGATGTTCAAAACAAATTTTAAGACTTTCAATGAATAGACAGTTCTTAAAAGAAGACATACAAGCAGCCAACAGTTACGTGAAAAAATGCTCAGCCTCACTAGTCATCAAAAAATGCAAATTAAAACTACACTGAGATACCACTTAACTCCAGTCAGGACGGCCATCATCTGTAACTCAAAAAAACAACAGATGCTAGAGAGGATGTGGTGAAGAGGGAACACTTCTACACTGTTGAGGGTATAAACTACTAGTACAGCCTCTGTGGAAAACAGTGTAGCAAGTCCTAAAAGACCTAAAAATCAACCTTCCATATGACCCCACAATCCCCCTACTGGGAATATACCCGGAAGAACTCAAATCACTCTATAAAAACGATACTGCACATGTGTGTTTATTGCAGCATTGTTCACAATAGCAAGAACATGGAACCAACCGTGCTGCCCATCCAAAGAGGACAGGATTAAAAAAAATGTGTTCCATATACACAATGGAATATTACTCAGCCATAAAGAAGAACAAAATCATGAACTTCACAGCAACCTGGATGAACTTAAGAGTCTATAATACTGAGTAATCTTTCACAGAAACAAAGAACTGGCATCACATGTTCTCACTCATAAGCAGACCTTGAACAACTATCGCAATACTGTAAGAAAAGGGTTGGCAGTAGCAGGAAATTGCAGCGGGTAGGGGCCGGGGAGACAGGATTGGCAGTAGTGGGAATCTGCCTGGGGAAGGAGGGGCATGCTTCATCCTTAAGGGCACCTGCATAATGAACATTTGTATACCTAACCCCTGAATTGTACCCCACATCTTTAAAATAAAAAATTAAAAGTTAAAAAAAGACTTTCAAATATACAGAGGGTGCCAAAATAAAAATGTATACACATTTTAAGAAAAGAAAACTATATACCAATAACAAAAGATGAATACAAGTCACAAGTCACTTTTGACTTCAGAAATCACAAGAAGTACTCAAAGTGGTCACCATCAGCATCCAGACACTTCTGAAAAGTACTTCAATAAGTAAGACATAGATAACATTTCTTAAAGTGTGTATACTTTGTTTGGCATCCTTGGCACATTACATAACATTAAAAATTATTGCTTAACCAAAACAAGGGCCAGGTGCAGTGGCTCATGCCTATAATCCCAGCACTTTGGGAGGCAGAAGTGAGAGGATTGCCTGAGCCCCGGGGTTCGAGACCACCCTGGGCAACTTGGTAAGACCTCATCTCTGCAATAAATAAAAAAATTATCTGGGCATGGGTGGCTCCCACCTGTAGTTCCAGCTACTTGGAAGGCTGAGGCGGAAGGATTGCCTAAGCCTAGCAGGTCGAGTCTGCAGTAGCCATTAGTGTGCCACTGCACTCCAGCCCTGGGGGCAGGCTGAGACTCTGACTCAAAAAAAAAAAATACATAAAAGAGAACAGTCTACCTACTAAACAAAAATAAAGAGTAAAAACAGCTATTATTAGTGGCACAGAGTTTCAATTGTTTTTAAGAAAACAGGCTTGGGTGGGCTGGCTCATGCCTGTAATCCCAACACTTTGAGAAGCCAAGGTGGGAGGATTGCTCGAGTCTAGGAGTTTCAGGCTAGCCAGGGCAACATAGCAAGACTTCATGTCTACAAAAAATTTTTAAAAAAATTAAGCTCCGCTGGGTGTGGTGGCTCACGCCCTTAAACCCAGTACTTTGGGAGGCTGAGGCAAGAGGACTGCCTGAGTCCAGGGGTTCGAGACCAGGCAGGCAACTAAAAAAACTAGCTGGGGGTGGTGGTGTGTGCCTGGAGTTCCAGCTACTTGGAAGGCTGAGGCAGAAGGATCACTTGAGCCCAGCAGGTCAAGGCTGTGATGGCCATGAGCATGGCACTGTACTTCAGCTTGGGCAACAGAGTGAGACTTCAACTAAAAAAAAAAAAAAACAAAAAACAAAAAAAAAATTAAGCATAGTAGCACACACCTGTAGTCTCAGTTACTCAGAAGGCTGAGGCAGAAGGACTGCCTGAGCCCAGGAGGCCAAGATTGTGATGAGCTCTAATTGTGCCACACCAGCTTGGGCAACAACAAACACAACACACACACACACACACACACACACACACACGGTGAACGTTAGGAGAATATGTGTAAGGCCAAGATTGTGATGAGCTCTAATTGTGCCACACCAGCTTGGGCAACAACAAACACACACACACACACACACACACACACACACAACACACACACGGTGAACGTTAGGAGAATATGTGTATAACTCCATAGAACACATAACCCATTAACTCCTTTTCCCTCAATCCCAAACACTAAGCCACATGATAAAAGTACTTGAACTTTCGCATTTTAACTTGTCCTCAGTGCTAGTAAGATGTCTAAGATGACTCCAGTGACCTTTAACCTCACTCAGAGTGTGGGGGGAACCTGTGAACTGATGAGACGTTGTTCCTGTGATTATATTACGCTATATGGCAAAATGTTGATTTATAATCATATGAGCCCTTAAAAACCAGAATTTCTCTGACTGGCGGCAGAAGGAGAAGTCAGAGAGATCTGAAGCACAGAAAGGACCTAATGAGCCGCTGCTGGCCTGAAGGTGGAGGTGAGCACAAGATGAGAAATGCACGCAGCCTCTAGGAGCTAAGAGTGGCCCCCAACTGATGGCCAGTGGAAAACGGGGACCCCAGTCCTACAAGCACAATAATCTGAATTCTGCCAACAACCTGAGAGTCTGGAAGCACACATGCCAGGCACCTCCCAATAAGACCTCCAACTGGCCAACACCCCGACTTCAGCTCTGCAAGCTACTAATTGGATGTTTTAAGAAACCACGATGATAGTATTGTAATTTGTTATACAGCAATAAAAACTAATGACAAACCATTCCCATTTTAAAACCAGAAAATACAAAATAAAAAGATATTTTCATGAATTCAAATTTAGCCTCTTACTCACCTTCTGAGTCTAAACACCTTTCAAACTTCAAAGATAACTGATAGGTGTCATAACATCAAACCCGAGGTTTATATGTTCCTACAAAAAAAACTATGTGATGTAAAACTTAAAGACATATTCCAGTCAATAACCTGCAGGCAAGTTGATTGTACTTTTTGTTCAAAGATAGGCAATTTAAAAGCAGCCCCTCTCAAACATCCCAAGAAGAAAGTGAGCAAACGATAAGCAAATGGTAGAAATTGAATAACACAAGTAACTAATAAGCTTTACAAATAATCTAACAAAAGTAGATTAAAACAATGAAATGCTTTCTGTCCATCAGAATGGCAAAGATTAAAAAGATGGTTAATATCCGTGTTTTCACACTCATACATTGTGTTGATTAGTATAAAATTGGTAAAACTTCTTTAGAGGACCATCAAGCAATATTTATAAAATATGTGATGTTTACAAACATTGACTCTATATAGTTCAAACCAAACCTACAGAAACATATGCCCAAGTATATCAAAGATATGAAGAATATCTTCCACAGCATTAAAAGTGGCCAGAAACTGAAAGCAAATAAGATGTTCACTGAGGCCGGGCATGGTGGCTCATGTCTGTAATCCTAGCACTTTGGGAGGCCGAGGTGAAGTGGCCTGAGCCCAAGGGTTTGAGAACAGCCTGGGCAACTTGGAGAGACCTCATCTCAACAACAAAAAAATAAAAAATTAACCGGGTGTGGTGGTGGACGCCTGTAGCTCTGGCTATGTGGAAGGTTGAGGTGGAAGGATCGCCTGAGCCCAGTAGGTCGAGGCTGGGGTGGCCATGAGCGTGCTACTGCACCCAGCCTGGGTGACAGAGTGAGACTACAACTCAAAAAAAAAAAAAAAGTTCACCAACAGGGAAATGCTTAACTAAATGATGGTAAATCCACCCAAGAAAACATGATATCACTCACAAAGCAGATGAGGCAGACCTATAAATACCGGCATGGAAAGCAGCCCAAACACCAAGTGGGAAGCACAGGGAAGGCTGCAGAATGATACGTATCATATGATCCCAATTTTGTGAAACTAAACAATGATAATGTTGTACTTCATATAGCGAAAGTGGAGGAAGAAGTACTAACTTCACAATGATTGTCTGTCTATCTCTGCAAAGTGCACTTTTTGGAACTTCCACAATTTACGTATTTCTCCAATATTTGCATTTTATATAAGCTTATTGTGTTTGTAATTAGGAAAATAAGATTTTTGTTTTTCTGAGCCGGGGTCTCACTCTGATGTCCAGACTGAAGTGCAGTGGCACAATCACAGCTCACTGCACCCTTGACCTCCTGGATTCAAGTGATTCTCCCACCTCAACCTTTTGAGTAGCTGAGACTACCAGCGCATGCCATCATGCTTGGCTAACTTTATTTTATGTTTTGTAGAAATGAGTTCTCACTATGTTGCCCAAGTTGTTCTCAAATCCCTGGGCTCAGGCAATTCTTCTGCCTTAGCCTCCCCAAGTGCTGGAATTACAGGCATGAGCCACCACACCTCACCAAAAAAAATTTATTTATTTTTAAATCCAAAAAAAAAAACCTCTGAAAAATAAAAGACTGAGGGAGTTCTATATTTAGTAGATCAAAGCTCAAGATTTCATTTTTTAAAAAGAAGTTTAAAAACCAGTGGATAGGGCATGGTGGCTCACACCTATAATCCCAGCACTTTGGAAGGCAGAAGCAAGAGGGCTGCCTGACCCCGGGGGTTTGAGACCAGCCTGGACAACTTGGTGAAACCTCGTCTCTACAAGAAATCAAAAAAGTAGCAGGGCATGGTGGCACACGTCTGTGGTCGCAGCTGCTTGGAGGACTGAAGCGAAAGGATCGCTTGAACCCAGCGGGTTGAGACTGCAGTGGTCGTGAGCATGCCACTGCACTCCAGCCTGGGCAACAAAGTGAGACCCCAACTCAAAAAACCGAAAAAAAAACAGTGGATATACTATGAGCTCCACTGTTGTATGACAACCATTTTAATAACTGTGTATATGCACATGTATGATTGGAAAGGCCATATATAAAATGGCTAACATATCCAGAAAACTTCTCCTTTGGTTTATTTTGGGAATTTCGTTTTTGCTTTTGTCTTTTATTTCTGTACTATTTAAAAAGTTTACAAGTATTACTTTGGTCATCAGAAAAAAAGTGGCCAAAATAAATAAAAGCAGTACCTCTAATTCTTGATCTTTCATCCCAAGTCCCAACAATACTAAGAATAGATATGAATCTCTCATGATTATAAATCTAACACTTCTAGAAGGAACCAAGAAGCTGGTTGGTTAGGTCTGTAACAAATCCATACTTAGCACACCCCCTCCGTTCATTTCCTAACTAGACAGAAATCCCCTCAATCGTCAACTCGTTTTTAGCCACAAGACCTGAAACACCAAAGACAAACTGAGAAAGACGTAGAGACAAAGACCTAGAAAGAGATCAAGAGCAGAACCTCTATCAAAAGAAGCAGAGAAACAACTGACATCCCAAGTCCTGTACTACCAATACCACAAAAGTACTACCAATACCACAAAAAACCTCTAGAGAGTGGAAGGGAGGGTGCTAGTGAGCAAAGAAGGGCAGGAAAGTAAAAAGAAAAAAAAAAGGCCCCTAGAAAAGCTGAGCCTGGCGGGGAAAAGTGGCTTGAGACCATGAGTTTCAGACCAACTTGAGCAATAGAGCAAGGCCTCATCTCTACAAAAAAATTTAAAAAGAAAATTAGCCGGGGGTGGTGGTGCATCCCTGTAGTCCAAGCTACTCGGGTGACTAAGGCAGGAGGATCGTTGGAGCCCAGGAGTTTGAGGCTGCCATGAGCCATGACTCTGCCAATGCACTCCAGCCTGGGCAACAGAGTGAGTCCCTGTCCAGCATGGCAGCCACTAGCCATGCCTGGCTATTCAATCAAAGTTAAATTTCAAAAATTAAGTTTCTCAGTCTCACTGGGATGCTTCACATGTTCTTTATGAAATATCTTTCTTAAGGTAAGATGCAACTAGCCAGGTGCAGTGGCTCAAGTCTGTAATCCTAGCACTTTGGGGAAACCAAGGCAAGAGGATTGCCTGAACCCAGGGGGTTTGAGACCAGCATGGGGAGCTTGGCAAGACTACAAAAAATAAAAAATTAGCCAGATGTGGTAGCTCACGCCTGTAGTTCCAGCTACTTGGAAGGTTGTTGGGAGCCAGCCACGGAAGCCCACTGAGCGTAAGGGATCAGGAAGGGCCGTTGACCCTGAGACCACTAGGATGCATTCGGGAGCTGTTGACCCCATTTCCTCCCCCTTTCTACTCAGCACTAACCAGATTAAGCTCCTGTGAGCTCAAAACATAAAAACTCTGAGACCGGGATGAGCACAAGCTAACTTTAGAAGCTCATTGCTCCCATTCTTCCACAAACTGCAGTTTTGGCTTTCACGCAACTTACAATCCAAACTCGGGTCACATCTAAGAGCCTTAGTATTGGTCACAGGCTTCTGGGTCATGATCTTAGGATTCATTGAAGTTGAATATGGTGTAAATCATAGAATATAGTTTTAGAAGACAGCCATTTTATTGAAAGAATGGGCGGGTTACTTGCAGGTAGCCCACTGTGAACTTTGGACTGGGCCATATTCCAAACACTCTGGGATGGGCCACTTTAGTTTGTAAAGTAAGTACTTAAGTATAGAATTGTTTAACTTGGTATTAGTACGAAAAGGGTTTATAGGTAATATGAAAAGAGTTTATAGGCAGTACGAGAAAGGGTTTAAAGGCAGTCATGGATTAAGGTTTCATGGATTAGGTTTAACATCTGTTATGGGATTATACCTGTAAGAACATCTGGTGGGTGGGGAATCCCCCTCACACACCTGACTGTGTAAAAAGACCCATTGTAATTCCCAATAAACGGCATCTGCACTAGATAGGGGTCCAGTCTCTTTCTTTCTCTCTCTCTCTCTCTTTTTCCCCCCAATCGCCAACGCTGTCTCCACCTTTGAGGTACCCTGAGCCCGGCTGGAGCTGGACCCCTGCATAAGGTTGAAGTGGAAAGATCACCTGAGGACAGCAGCTCGAGGCTGCAGTGGCCATGAGCATGTCACTGCACTCCAGCCTGGGTGACAGAGTGAGACTCCAACTCAACAACAAAAAAAAGAAACAATCAGCCAGGCACAGTGGCTCACACCTATAATCCCAACACTTTGGAAGGCCAAGGTAGGAGGACTGCTTGAGTCCAGGAGCTTGAGATCAGCCTAGGTAACGTAGTGAGACTTTAGTACTACAAAAAACCAAAAATGTAGCCAGGTGTGGTGGTGCACGCCTGCAGTCTCAGCTACTTGGGAAGCTAAGGTGGAAGAACTGCCTAAGCCAGGTGGTCAAAGCTGTGATGAGCCATGAACATACTACTGCACTCCAGACTGAGTAACAGAGTGAGACTAGGACTTAACAACAACAACAAAAAGTTAAAATAAAGTCAAAGGGCTCTGGACAAGTCCCTTAATATCTCTGGATCTATAAAAGAAAGTGAATTAAATCTCTAAGCTTCTTCCAGTCTTCGATCTTCACATATCTTGGACTTCCTCAATTCTCTTTACCAGTTTCTGAACATAAAACTGGAAGTTAAAAGATGTGGACAAAGTGAATACTGAGACAACCACTGATACAGAACAAAAGAGACTGGTCTGGTTGGGTGCAGTGGCTCATGCCTGTAATCCCAGCACTTTAGGAGGCCGAGGCGGGAGGACTGCTTGAGCCCAGGAGTTTGAGACCAGCATGGACAACATGGCAAAACTTCATCTCTACAAAAAATTAGACTGACATGGTGGTGTGCACCTGTCACACCACCTACTCAGGAGGCTGAGGCAGAAGGATCACCTGACCCCAGGGGGTCAAGGCTGTGGTGAGCCATGATTGTGCCACTGTACTCCACCTGGGCAACAGAGTGAGACTGTGACTCAAAAAAAAGAGAGATGGGGTGTGGTGGCTCACGACTATAATCCCAGCACTTTGGGAAGCTGAGGTGAGAGGATTGCCTGAGCCCATGGGTACAAGACCAGCCTGGGCAACTTGGCGAGACCTCATCTCTACAATAAATCAAAAAAATAGCTGGGAGTGGTGGCACATGCCTGTAGTTCCAGCTATTTTGAAGGCTGAGGTGGAAGGATTCCCTGAGCCCAGCAGGTTGAGGCTGCAGTGGCTGTGAGCATTCTACTGCACTCCAGCCTGGGCGACAGAGTGAGACTCCAACTAAAAAAAAAAAAAGAAAAGAAAAGAGACAGGTCTGTGTATGAAGGTGTTATAAAAAAAGAAGTGTCTGGAAAAGGGATATAGAAGCTATCAAACCAGCAAAAAAAAAAAAAAAAAAAATAGTGTGTGAACAAGACAGGATATAGGCACCACAATCACAAACAAAAAAGGCTGAGTAACACTGTTCAAAATCCTACCACATTAAGATTCCCATACTCCATGGTATCTTGATAATGAAGAATACTGTTAATGTATGTAAAATGTTTTTTTTTCATATTTACTACAGGTTTTTATAACATACATTTTAAGTATAAGCATGTTATCTGTCATACATCTCATCTTTATAGAAGTTCAGTAGTTTTCATCAACTGACAGATTTTTCACTTATACTAACCAATTCCCTGTCATTCGATTTATGACTAAAATGTACCAAGTCCTTGTATAACATCCGCAGGAATACTAACTTTGCCACTAGGCTAATGTCTGAGCATTCAATAATTCTATATTTTCCTTTTTGCTGCTGTCAAGACAGTCTCATCTTATGCAAATTTCAAAATTAATTCAACTAGTCTAAAAACACCTGGCCCTTTTGACCCCCAACTTTTCCTCACTGTTATGTCTACAAGGATCAAAAGAGAATACACAGCTTGCTGGACACATCAAAACAAGTTTTAAAGGCAACTATTTACAGCAAGTGACAAATATACAATTCCTTCTCTGAATTTCCTTCCAATTATGAAAAACTATATACCAACAATCCTCTCTCCAAATTACAACAAACCAAAATTACGCATCAGAGTACCTGTATTTAGTAAGTGACATCAGAGTATAAAAATCACTAACACCTTACTGGGTAAAGCTAAAATACTCAAACGTTACCTAGCACCTGCCTAGAACATCATCATCAACAAAAATCCAATCAGGAAAAATTAAGCCAAAATAGAGCAGTTCTGTCTTGTTTGTTGTTTGGTTTGTAACAAACAAAGCAGGCAAGTGAATTAACATGTATACCTTGAAGGTGACAAGGAACATCACATTCGATCTCATCGTGTCTCGGTGGGCTTAAGAACAGAGTTCTCTCCACCAGGGGGAACTGTTCGAATGCCGGGAGCGCCGGTGGCACAGAGCACAGTTCACAACGTTTCTGTGGCTGGCACTGAGGGCGGCCAGAATGAACTTCCGCAGACCGTCCCCCTGGCCCACTTGGGCATCATCTTCCATCGGCACATGGAGAGTGATCAGCTTATGCCTGGGGACGTGAGTGAGGAGCTCGGAGAGGTCCAGCCGCCGCAGGAACTGTCGGGGCGTCGAAGTGCCCCCCCCTGTGGACCGACAACCCAGCCGGACTATAATCGAAGTGGGCGTTTCTGAACACGTGGCTTCCCGCCATGGCCTTCTTGTGAGGCTCCAGGTGGATGGCATTCTTTGAGAACCCCCCGAGGTATCTGGAGGAGCGGGCGCCGCTGAAGCGGGCCGGGGAGAGGATGGCGTAGCCTGTGGGTGGGGACTGGCCAGGGGAGCCACAAGCGGAGCCGGTGCCGTGGGTTGCGGCACTGACCGCTCTTTCCTGGGAGTCCTGCCGGTCCTGGAATGCCGTCGCGGGAGGTCGTGGCTCGGGCCTTTCTGGGGCTTATTTTGGGGTCTGCACCTTTTTGCCTCCTCCACGGCCTCACCAGGAGGCTCCCTGTGTTCTCCTCCGAGCCAGACTTCCTCTTTTTTTCGTCCTGCCTCCGCTTCCCGGGGACCCAGCCCGTGTCCCCCTTTTTAAAGGGCCCCCGGCCACAGCGGCAGGAGCAGAGCGGCACCCCCCCACCTTCTGGGAGTCTCCTTCTCGGGCCCCTGGCCTCCCCACTGCAGATCAGGGGATGGCCAGGGGGGCTTCTTGTTGGAACACCTTTCCTCCCTCCGGGTCCTCTCCCTGCAAGACCAGTTCGTGTACCTCCCCCGGAAACCTTTTTTTCCACCGGGTATCCATAGCACATTTTCGTGCCTCCTGGTAGTTATAAGTCTTCCTTCCGGCAAGACCGAGATCCCTCGAAAGCATGGATTTTGATGCCTCCAAGTATAATCCAACACTGGACGTTCCTGGCGTCGCCTGCGGCTGCAGCCCCCGCGGCGTTCGGCGTTCCCCGGGGCCGGTCCCCCCGCCTCCCGCGCCCGCCGCGGCCCCGGTGCCCGGCGCGCCCGCCGCCGCCGCCCCGCAGCCGGCCGTCGCCGACAGGGCCCCCCCGGCCGCCGCGCCCGCCGAGCCCGCCGCTGCCAGGGCCGGGCTCCGTTTTCCTGCTCGTCCCCGCTGCTGTCAGCGCGCTTGTGTCTGCGGCCGCCCTGGCTGCTTTGGGGGCGGGGCATCGCGCTCGCCGCGCCAGGTGCCCGGCGCAGCGCAGGCGGCGCCCCCCGCGGAGCCGGCGCCGGGAAAGAAGGAGGGCGCGGGCCCGGGGGCTCCTGCGGCCCGTCTAGCCGCGCGGTCCGCGCCGCGCCATCGCGGTCGCCGCGCCCTCCCCGGCGTCCTGGAGCCTGCGCGGCCGCCAGAGGCTCGCAGCCGCGGGGACGCGGCGGGCCCCGGGGGGCGAGCTAGACGCTCCCGAGCCGGAGGGGAAAAAGGGGGGTTTTGTACGTAAAATCTTAATGCTCTCTTAAAAAATGAGTACAAGATACAGAAAATCATGTTAAAAGTGACCCTTCTTGAAACTCATTCGTTATCAGTGGGAGTGAAATGATACGACTTTGAGAAAACACCTGGTGGTTTCCAGTAACACTAAACATACACCCACCCCATGACCTAGCAGTTCCATCTTAGGCATTTACCAAAGACAGATGAAAGCATATATTCATAAAACAGACTTCTTCTACAGGATTGTTCATGGCACTTTATTAAAAACATCCAAAAAATGAAAATAGCCCAGGTGTTCATCATGTGGAAAAACAAAAACTAAACTGTGGTAAATTTAATATGGTGAAATACTATTTGGTAATACCAAAAGAACAAGCCAGTAACACATATAACAATATGAGTAGGGCACAGTAGCTAAAACCTATAATCCCAATACTTTGAGAAGCTGAGTCACAAGGACTGTTTAAGGCTAGGAGTTCAAGACAAGGCTGGGCAACATAGCAAGATCCCATCTCTGTAAAAAATAAAAAACACAAAAAGGAACTAAGACCTGCTGCTGGTGTGAAGGTGGACGTGACCATTTAATGAGAAATACAGGCAGCCTCTAAAAGCAAGAATGGACATTCTTTTACCATAGAAAATACCCTCGGCCAGGTGCAGTGGCTCACACCTATAATCCCCGCACTTTGGGAGGCAAAAGTGAGAGGACTGCCTAAGCCCTGGGGTTCGAGACCACCCTGGGAAACTTGGCGAGACTCATGTCTATAATAAATCAAGAAATTAGCCGACATGGTGGCATATGCCTATAATTCCAGCTACTTAGAAGGCTGAGGTAGAAGGATCACCTGAGTCCAGCAGGTCAAGGCTGCAGTGGCCGTGAGAGTGCCCCTGCATTCCAGCCTGGGCAACAAATGAGACTACAACTCAAAAAAAGAGAAAAGAAATAAAAGAAAATGCCCACATGTCTCTGGTAGTTACTCCCTGTTCCCACCCATACAGAGGCAACCACTGCTCTGATGATTTTTTTATCATATACAAGTTTAACCTGTCTTAGAACTTGATATAGATACAGTCATACATCGCATATTCTTTCTGTGTAGGATGAGTTTCATCTAGGATTTTGTATTTGAGATTTACACACATTGTTTTATTTTAAGAGACACAGGATCTCACTCTGTTTCCCAGACTGCAGTGCAGTAGCTTGATCATAGCTCAGTGCAGTCTCAAACTCCTGTACTCAAATGATCCTCCTGTCCCAGGCTCCTGAGTAACTAGTTCTGTGGTAGGTACGCACCACCACACCTGGCTTGTTTTCTATTTTATTTTTTGCTGGCCTCAAATGATCTTTCTGTCACAGACTTCTAAAGCATTAGGATTACAGGCGTGAATCACTTCACCTGGTCAGAATGTTCAATATCTTGATAGGGGTTTGGGTTACACAGGTGTGTGTGTGTGTGTGTGTGTGTGTGTGTGTGTGTGTGTGTGTGAAATGGTAAACTTAAGATCTATGCGTTTCGCTGTATATAAATTTAACCTTTAAAAAAGCCATAAACGTGCCGGGCTCGGTGGCTCAGCCTGTAATCCCGCGCCTTTGGGAGGCTGAGGTGAGTGGATTGCCTGAGCCCGCGGGTTCGAGACCCACCTGGGCAGCGAGACCTCATCTCTACAATAAATCAAAAAATCAGCCGGGCGTGGTTGCGCATGCCTGTAATTCCAGCTACTTGGAAGGCTGAGGCGGAAGGATCTCCGGAGCCCAGCAGGTTGAGGCTGTGGTGGCCGGGAGCGGCCACTGCACTTCAGTCTGGGCGACAGAGTGAGACTCCAACTCAAAAAAAAAAAAAAAAAAAAAAGGCGTAAACATTGGTAAATATTGAACTCTAGTTAACGATATGTGTGTAGGGGTAAAATATGCTGCTATCTTCAACTGGTTCTGAAACACATCAAAGAAACAAGATGGACAGAAGTGATGAGGCAAATACAGTAATCTATCTATTGCAGAATTTAAGTAGTGAATTAATAGGTGTTCACTGAAATTTTCCCACCATTTCTATATGTTCCAACTGTTTTATAATACAATGCTAGGATAAAAAAGGGCCCTTTCCCATCACCACATTTCCTGGTATGAAATGGACGAGGGAGCTACTGATGCGCATGCCCCAGCTGGTCTCTAAGCCAGTTCCTGCCTTGGTGGTCAGCTCCCAACAAAGTATCCTGGATGGGTGGCCTACTGTGCTGCAGGCGTATCTGATAAGAGTCTAGCAGCTGATGGAGTAGAGCAAAAGGATGTCTCAACAAATGAAACACTCAGTGAGATATCCGAGCCCCCGAGAGGGTTTTATGTGGAAACCATTGTCACATATCGAGAAGATTTTGCTCTAGTTATTGAAAAGATCCTCAACTATTTGAAATCATGGACTAGTGGCCCTGGTGCAGAATCATGGTTGACTACTGAATTCTGAAAACCAGGAATTTGGTTCAGCATTTAAATTCGATATATGCCTTGATTTCCATTTTATGCTTGTGAAAAGTATGTATTTAATTTTGCTGTAAAATAATATCACTGATAATATGCAATAAATATTTTCTTGAAGGAAAAAAAGGAAATGCATGAGGGGAGAATCCAAAAAACCCAGGATTTATTTATTAAACATTATGTATTTATTCTTACATGTTTAAACTTTAGTCCCTTCAAAGTATTCTCCGTTTGATGCAATATACCTATCAAGATGTTTTTTCCACTGCTTAGAACAGTTTTTGAACTTGTCAGTTTTGATGCCTTTTAGTGCTTCTGCCATTTTTTTGTTCTGTCTCCTCCACATCGGCAAAATGTTATCCTCTGAGTAATTTTTTCATCCAAGAAACAAAAGAAAGTCACTTGGGGTGAGATCAGATGAACAGGGAGGGTGGAACACAGTAGTCATGCCATTTTTGGTGAAAAACTGCTGAACACTCAGCGTAGTGTAGGCAGGTGCACTGTCATGGTGGAGCAATCAGTCACCTCTTCACCACTGCTCCAATTTCTTCCACAAATCATGACACGACATTCTCAAAAATTCCAGATAAAAACTTTGTTTGGTCGCTTGACCCAGAGGAAAAATTCTGAGACTACCTCTAGAGGTCCACCCTCCAAAAGACAATTCTGAGTTTTTTTTGGTCCCCCCTGTATATAACTCATAACCAAACAGATGCTTACCAGTTGCTAAAATATGCTGTCCATCTTTTGACACCTTAATAGTGGTACAAACAGTAGGCATTTCAAAATCCTGAATAAGTTCAATTCTCCTACAGACCTCTACAAAGAAAATAAAACTAGTTTAACTAACATGCAGTATTTCACACAGGAAGACAAAGCATGCTGAACAGTCACAGCAACTACAAGCAGGTGAAAACACGCCCTAAACACTTTCAAGCCTTAGGAAAAGACAACAGTACAGCCGAACTATTAAACAGGAAGGGTTTTCTTTTTTTTAAGTTAATGCATTATTTTTCTAAGGTAAGCATTTTATTCTTACTTTTCAAAAAGGAAAAATTCTAGGCCGGGCGCAATGGCTCAAGCCTAAAACCCCAGCACTTTGGGAGGCCAAGGCGAGAGGACTGCCTGATTCCACAGGTTCAAGACCAGCCTGGCCAATGTGGTGAGACCTCATCTCTACAATAAATCAAAAAATTAGCCAGGTGTGGTAGTATAGGCCTGTAGTTCCAGCTACTCGGAAGGCTGAGATGGAAAATGTGCCACTACACTCCAGCCTGGACGACAGAGTGAGACTCCAACTCAAACAAAAAGGGAAAAATTCTGCCAGACACATTGGCTCCTGCCTGTAATCCCAGAACTTTGGAAGACGAAGGCAAGAGGACTGTCTGAGCCCAGGGGTTTGAGACTACCCTGGGCAACAAGGCAAGACCTCGTCTCTACAATAAATAAAAAAATTAGCCGGGCATGGTGATGTGCACCTGTAGTCCCTGTTACTTGACCGCTGAGGCAGAAGGATTGCCTAAGTCCAGCATGTCAAGGCTACAGGAGCCTTGATTGTGCCACCGCACTCCAGCCCAGGCAATAGAGTAAGACTCCAACTCAAGGGGAAAAAAAAAGAAGAAATTATCATTAATTGAAAAAAAAATTTCTACAACAGTGGATCAAACATTCAGTTGTAAGATATGGATAAAGGAGAAACAGAATAAACTTTTTTTAAAGTAGAGACAACATCTTACTATATTGCCCAGGCTGATCTCAAACTCCTGACCTCAAGCAGTCCTCCTGCCTCAGCCTCTCAAAGTGCTGGAGTTATAGATATGAGCCACCACACCTGGCCAGAATAAACATTAAAGCACTATCATTACTTAATTATGGCTGAGACAAAAATCTTGTAATTTTTTTTCTGCTAAAGAATAACGGGTTTAAGCTTCCCAAACCTGTTTATATAAGAAACTGCTACCAAGCTGACTTTTGCCTCGGTTAGTACCAATGATCTGAAGCCAAGAGGATCCAGGCTAGAGGAAGACTCAGCACAATCTCTCTAGATCAAAACACTAACACTAACAACACTCACAAAAACCTGCCCTTTCCTACAAGAACTTGTGGACTCTTGCTGGTTGTTATCGTCACAACGTACCTGCTGCAAAGACTGCCACACTCTGACACATTACTGCCTCGTTTATTAAAGCCAAATATAAAATTCAAGTCAACTGAGTAGGAATGGCTTACACAGTTTGAAAGACACAAGTTCTGCGATGGGTTGGGAAAAACAGTGAACATTTTCCCCCCTAAATGAATTACTACACACAAGAACATTGGAATGGAGGGTTTGGGTGAAATTAGAATCAGTAAGCAGTACTAAAGCAGCAATTTGTGTTTTCCCTGGATTTAGAATTTTGATTTTTGGGGTGGGTGGGATTGGCAGTAGTGGGAAACTGCCAGAGAAGTGGGGGGGGGACACATCTCATCAAGGGAACCTGCATAATGAACATTTGTGTGCTGAGCCCTGAATTGTACTCCACATCTTTAAAATTAAAAATTAAAAAATAAATACTTTTTTTAAATTTTCTATCTGTAGTAGTATATAAAGCCTACTTTTCCAAGATGCTTGCCTTGGGGTATCTATCTCACATCCAGAAGCCCCTTCAATATCTCAGGTCTTTGATTTTTCAAAACAAAGAATAAACAAGGCCGGGAGCAGTGGCTCACACTTATAATCCTCGCACTTTGGGAGGCCAAGGCAAGAGGACTGTTCGAGCCCAGAAGTTCAAGACAAGCCTAGGCAATATAATAAAACCTCATCTCTACAAAAAAAATGAAAAACATAGCCAGGCATGGTGGCGCATGCCTACAGTGTCAGGTACTCGGGAGGCTGAGGCAGAGGGATCACTTGAACCCAGGGGATTGAGATGGTGGTGAGCTACACTCACACCACTGCACTTCAGCCTGGGTGACAGCCTGAGACTCCAACTCAAAAATTAGAAGGAAAAAGGCAAAAATGCTTATCTTCCACTATCTTAATTCTACTGATTTTCACAAATCCTCACTGATACATTATAATACATAAGTGAAAGCATTACATGGATCACTCATGTAGTTAAAGTGGTAAAAAAACAATACTCACCTACATCTTTCTTCTATAGTGCTCTCTTCTTCCTTTCCGAAAGCCACTTAAAGAAAATGAAGAGGCTTTGTTTTAAAACAAATATACACACATGCTAATATTAAAAAATTCAAGCCATATAGGAATATGTAATATAGAAAGTGAAAATACTCTGCAATCCTAACAATACTCTTAACATATCTTCTGGATTTTTTTCTTGCATATACTTAAATATATTAGATAATAAATTTTTTGAAACGCTATGTTTTACACAAAAGAAAACTAATTCATATAACCAATCTAAGGATAAGCAGTAAGACTCAAATACTATGCTACATATTAATTGTAACTAATATATGGAACAACTTCATTTGTTTAAGTGAAATTTTAAAAAGTAAAACATTAAAAGGAGAACGTATCCTACAGAAATATATCTTTTACAATGAATAAAAGCAGATAAATAACCGACCAAATAGTCAACATTTGATAAGAAGAAAATGGTACTTGTTACATAGTCACTGATACCAGATTTTGCTCTGCAATTAATCTACTCCCACTCAGCAAGCAGCATAATTCCATCGCATGAACAAGAGGAAGCGCTTGCCAACTGTGATTATCCTAAAGCAGTTCTTAACCAGGGGGAATTTTGTGCCCAGAAGGCATTTGGCAATTTCTGAAGGCATATTTGGTGTCACTGGGGAACGCGTTCTTGGCATCTGGTAGGTAGAGGTCAGGGATGCTGCCAAACGTCCTACAAGGCATAAGATGACAGCAAGGACCTGTCTAGTCCGAAAGGTCAATAATGGCGAAGCTAAGAAACCATACCCTAAAGAAATAAAGGAAAAGCAAGAGAAAAATTCAGAGATGCCATTTCTAGGCCGGGCACAGGGATTCACACGTGTAATCCCAGCACTTCGGGAAGACAAGGCAGGAGGATTGCTTGAGCCCAGGAATTCAAGACCAGTATGCGCAATGTAGTGAGACCTTGTCTCCACAAAAAGACAAAAAATTAGCCAGGCAGTGGCACAAGCCTATAGTTCCAGCTACTCGGGAGGCTGACACAAGAGGATCACTTGAGCCCAGGAGTTGGAAGCTGCAATGAGCCATAACCATGCCACTGCACTCCAGTTTGAGTGACAGAGTAAGACTCTTACTTAAAAAAAAAAAAAAAGGCCAAGTGTGGTGGCTCACACCTGTAGTCACACCACTTTGGGAGGCCGAGGCAAGAGGAAGGCCTGAGCCCAGGGAATCAAGATCAGCTTGAGCAACTTGGTGAGACTTTTTCTCTACAACTTAAAAAACAAAAGGAATTTGAGTGTGGTGGTGCCGCTGAGGCAGAAGGATCACCACAGCCCAAGAGGTCGAAGCTGCAGTGGCTACGAGCGGGTCACTGCACTCTAGCCTGGGTGACAAAGTGAGGCTCCTACTCAAAAAAAGAGGGAGAGCCAGATACGGTGGCTCATACTTATAATCCTAGTACTTTGGGAGGCCAAGCGTTGCCTGAGCCCACAGGTTTGAGACCAGCCTGGGGAAATTGGTGAGATCTCACCTCTACAATAAATCAAGAAAAATTAACTAGATGTGGTGGCACACATCTGTAGTTCCAGCTACTTGGAAGGCTGAGGTGGAAGGATCACCTACACTCAGCAGGTTGAGGCTGTGGTAGCCATGATCGTGCCACCGCACTCCATCCTGGGTGATGGAGTGAGATGCCGACTCAAAAAAATAAAAATAAAAATAAACATATGACTGGACTCAGTGGCTCAGCCTATAATCCCAGCACTTTGGGAGGCCGAGGCTAGTGGATTGCCTGAGCCTGCGGGTTGGAGACCAGCCCAGGCAACTTGGCGAGACCTCGTCTTTACAATTAAAAAAAAATTAGCCCGGCATGGTAGTGCACGCCTATAGTTCTGGCTACTTGTAAGACTGAGGCGGAAGGATCGCCAGAGCCCAGCAGGTTGAGGCTGCGGTGGCCGGGAACGTACCACTGCACTCCAGTCTGAGTGACAGAGTGAGACTTCGACTCAAAAAAAAAAAAAATACAACAACAAAAGCTGACTTACTTCAAAATGTGAGATTTTGAGTCAAACTTGCATGAATGAATGTAGCCCCAAGGAAAATGTGATGGGGCTGGAAAAAAATAACTTTATTTATTAATACATTAAACAAGTATTCAGTGCTAATAAATGCCAGCAACTGGGTATGCAAAGAGTGAATAAAATGGGGAAAAAACCCTCCTTTCATGAAGCTTTCCTTCAAGTGAAGAAAGACCAACAAGCCAACAAGTAAAATAATTAGAATGGCAGATGGTAATGCATAAAGCAAGAAAAGGAGACATGAAGTGTGGGGAGAACTGCAATTTTAAGTAAGGCCAGACCTTTCTTGAACAACCACCTGAAAGGCAAGAGGACACAAGCCTGGGAAATCTCTGGAAGAAGAGCAGTCAGGCAGAGGAAATCCCCAGCGCAAAAGTCCTGAGGCAGGAGAATGTGTGCTCTCAAGCAATGAAGAAACTAGTCAAGTGGAGACGAGCTCAGAGAGGAGGGTGAGGAGGCACAGCAGGCAGGGCCTCATGGGCCATCCAGAGGACTCTGGTTTTCACCCTGAGGACATGGGGAGCCACTGGAGAGTCACCCCGACAGCTTATTGACAACAGACTATAGAATGAGGTGGGTTGGTGGAAACAGTGACCTCTTAGGGGTCAATTTCAGTAACAGCAATTGCAATAATCTGGGGTGATAGTGGCTTGAACTAGAGTAACAGTGATGGAGGTGACTGGATTCTGGATCTATACTGAAGATAGAACCAACAGCACTTTCTGGTGATGACATGAGACAGCAGAGACAAAAAAGCACTCCGGCATTTTTATCATCAACCTGAGGCATGGAGTCGCCACTGACTGAGAGGGGGAAGACTACGGTGGGGGGAGTTTGGGGGGAAGTGTCAGTGTACTACTTGGACAAGTTAATTTTCAGATGCCCCTGAGACATTCAAATGGAGACGTCAAGAAATAGCTGGGTATGCAAGTCCAGTCCTGAGTAGAGGTGAGGACTGGAGATGTAAATTTGATAGTAATCAACATGGAGATAGTGCTTAAAGTCAGCGGACTGGATGCCTAGGCAACATAGCAAGACCTCATCTCTACAAAAAATAACAAAATAGGTGTGGTGGCACGGGCCTGTAATCCCAGCATTTTGGGAGGCAGGGGCGAGAGGATTGCTTGAGCCCAGGGGTTCAAGACCAGCCTGGGCAACATGGTAAGACTTCGTCTCTACAATAAATAAATAAAAAATTAAGGCCAGGCACAGTGGCTCGATCCTGTAATCTCAGCATTTTGGGAGGCCAACGTGAGAGGATTGCCTGAGCTCAGGGGTTTGAGACCAGCCTGGGCAACTTGGTCCATCAGTATTATTGTGAAAATTTCATAACAAAGATGATAAAAACCACTACCTCATAAGATGGCCCATAGTGAGCTCCAGTGTGTCACTTACCATCAACAGCATCATCAGCTTTATTATTATTAACATTAATAAGCTGATATGGTGACTAAGGAGAGTGTATTAGACTCAGGGACTGACTCTGCTCTAATGTAAACCTTCAGCCAGTACAGCCTCCAACTGAGCAACCCTGCCTTATCCTTGTGGTATGAGGAGTAAGGAGGGAGATATGAATGTCACGTCTATGCTGCCTTCTGTGTCATGAGGGATACGTTTCTTTCTCACTGATCCAGGGGCCTTGTATCTTTTGCCATCATCTGTGTCATCATTTCTAACTTGCAACTAGAATAAATTTCAGATCTTTCACAGATTTTAACTAATATATAAGTATATATTTGTTAAAACAAATGTGTTATATCTATTATACATATAAATGTATACATTTGATGCAGGTAGGAAAATCATGTTAGTCATTTGTTGTAGTATGAAGCTGGTAATGCTTGCAGACTTCTCAAAAACAAACATCAACAGTCTTATACTCTAATACACAAATCATGTTTTATATAAATATATATGTCAAAAGAGTCATGTTCTTTGAAGAATCAGTGAGATTCTACAAATATTCACTAATGCATTTATTTTTAAAACAGGTTTTCTGCTCAGATATAACTAAAATGTGAGCTGTTGAATATATAATTTTAGGATCGTCATAGTTGAAAATGAAGGCTACCAATGGAATTTAATCTGATTCTTTTTAACTTCAATATCTGTGAAACTCAGACCATACTCTAAACATTTCACAAGTTTCTTTTGTAGAGGAAGGAAACCATTGCAGATTAATTCTGTTTGAATATTTTACAGAGCTTCAAATGGCTGCATATTTATTTGTGGCCAAATTTTACTGGTCTACCCATTTTTCCCTTTCATGCTTGGAAAAAGATTATACTGAAAAATTTTACTTGGTACAGGACCTGTGTCTTAATTAAATCTGCCTTTAGTAGGTGAATTTTACTTCTAGTCTGAAGACAGTAAAAGTAAATTAGTTAAATATAGGATTCACAAACTATTTTAAGCCATTAATATTTTACTGTTTTTTCAGAGTACATTAATACATCTATTTTACTCTATTCTTTCGTTTCTAAAAATTGACATTTATCTCAAATATCTGTTATATTGTCTCTCAGCATTTAGTTGGGAGGTTAGCATTTGACCTAAACTTAGATTGCAAATTGGTACATTCTCTCATTATTATTCTCATTGTGTTTTACAAATAAACAAACTTTTAGCACATCAGATGTAAATCAGGTATTTCGTAATTTCTAACATTCCACAGTAAATCATGAGCTGCAAAAAATAACTGAAATAATTTTATTTTTGCAATTCTTGCATTTAGTGCATAGTTTTAAGTTTATCTGAATTCTATTCATTATTTACTGCAGAGAAACATCTGATTCTTTACTTTAATTTATTAAAAATTGATAAATGAACAGAACATGATTGCAATATATAGCCACCGATAAGCATGTACCAAAGTAGCAGCTGCAAAAAATAATTCTTTTTTGTTTAAATTTCTGATTGTATGGTGACTCTCAGCCATAAATGAGAAACCATGATGGAGACAGAGTTCTTTCTCAGGGTCCTAAGCTTTCTATTTTTATACCTCAAGTTTCTTCATGGTCAAATGCAGTGGGTCTAATCTCCCTACTGGTCAAGAACAGTAGAAAATAGAGCAGTAGCATGATGGATTCAGAAATATCAAAACCATTGCTAGGTGGATTCATGACTACAGAATTGACCTCATTCATCAGTATAATCGCTTATGGGTGTGATTTTAAGCAATGAAAAATAACAAATATATGAATATCTCCCCAAATGTCCATATTCTGCTGAATCTGCATATTCCTTTGTTGCAAACACCAGAAAGACATATGGCATAATGTTTTTTAGAATTGAAATATAACTTAAAGGGGCTATACTTTCTATATTTGCTTATTCCCTCATTATTATTGTGTTGTCATTAATATATTATCTAACCACTAATCTTGCTTCTCCTCTCGTTATCTTCATCTTTTTTTCTGCTTAAAAATTCACAAAGAAATTTAGAACTATGGTCAGAATTTGTCCAAAGTAACCTCAATATATAGCTTTCTAAGAAGAGCAGACATTATGATATCTGTCCCCTAGCTTTGACAAGAAAAATCATTTCACCTATGACTGGATTGCTTCTCAGTCCACAGTTAGTCTGTCCTGTTCTGTGTCTCTGATAAAATTTCATTTCTATTCTCTTATTAGATCCATTGGCTAACATGCTGTATGATTCACAGATGGTAGAGTTAGAAAAAGATAACCAGGATTTATTGTTCTTTCAGAAAAAAATAAAGCAATAGTTCTGGAGAAGGTACAAGGTGAAAGAAAGCACTATACCCTCTCTGGTTTTTCACCACTCCAAAACAATTTAGGGGTTGGTCACATGTGACACCATTAGTTTTATAGTAGTTCATAGAATTGTTGGTTTTGTAATGGGGATCTTGCATTGAAACCTCTTGAGCCTCTCTCTTGAAACCTGGTATAAATTTTGGGTGAATGATTGGAATTTAACTATTTTGTGACATACTCAGTTGTCCTTGGATACCTTGTCTCTATGCCACAAGTCAAGCTTATGTTTTTGTCTCACCGACTTACTGTACTTTGTCCCACATTTCCTCTGATAATATGAATTGCAGGTCAGGGCCTGCCTTAGAGCACTATCCTGACTTTGATCTTGTCCTAATACTGCCATGATCATCTGCTCTTCTCTGATCATGTGATGTTTCTAAAATTCTCTATGGCAGATTTTCTCAGTGTTGGCCCTATCAACATTTGGGAGTGAATAATTCTTCGTTTGGGGTGGGGAGAGAGAGTGAGCTGTCATGTGCATTGCAAAATATTTAGCCATATCTCTGGCTGATACTCTCCAAATAAAGTAGCTCTACTCCCCTCACTGCCACAATCACAACAGTCAAGAATAGCCCTAGATACTGCCCAATGTCTCTCCAGAGAAAAAAAAATCCCCCTTGTTGAGAATCCCTGCTCTATGGTGGTAGTTTTGCTATCTCACAAAAGAGACACTTATCGTTTAGCTGAGTTTCTCCCTTCAGCTTTTCTAATCTATCTACACTAATCCTCCAAAACATCTAGATATTAGCAAGGATAATTTCTTCTCAGAGGACCAACGTTTAAAAGTATAATTAGCACACTCGAGAACGTTGAGTTCCTAAACTTCCTATGCCTTTTTCCCCCACAAGGACTAAACAGGCATCCAAATGGATAACCATTTTACTTTCATTAAACAGTAACAGTAATCAAATCACCTCAAGCTCTTAGGTCAAATACCTCAGATTGTATCTTTAATTTCAGACAAAACTCTAGACATCTTCTCAGATATACAGATTCTGTTATCATCTTGCCTTACTATAAAAAGTCTGCGTATATGCCACCTGTTTGGGCTTGAATTTCACTTGCCATTGGAACAGTTACATATCTTCTAATTTCAAAATAATCCTCAATACCCTATTTAAACAGAGTCCACCTTAGAGTTAAGGCATTTTGACGGCCACAGACACAGACAACAGCACATCTAATAATCAGGTTTCAGCACTGTATCTTTGCTAGGGTGGAAGAGGTAGATGTTCACAGGGCACAAAAGCACTAGAGACTACTGACAGAGACTTTGCAGAGGACAAATGTGTGTGCGTGTCTGTGTGTGTGTGTGTGTGTGTGTGTGTGTGTGTGTGTGTGTGTGTGTGTGTGTGTTGTGCGGGAATGTTTCTCATCCATGAATGTAAAACTTTATAAGCTTATTTTTCCTGCCACTATCTGCTGCTTATGTGCAGAATTTTCTGCCTTTCAAAAGAAAAGGCATTCTTGTAGCTCTTTGCACAATCTATTCTCCTGTAGCAAGCACAATCATTTACACGTTTGTAAAACTTTTCAATATTGTTATGGATAGAAAACACTGGGATGCAATGTTCTTGCACATCTATTTTTTGGTCTCTTTTAAAAGTCAGAACTCTCATTAAGATTATACCATGTATTGCTGAACACAAATGATGAAGGAAGTTTATTCTATATTTTGGAAGAAAAAATGCCAGTATATCATTGCATTGATTGCAGACAAGGAGGTTATATGATGAAAATGTAGAAGAGTCTCTGGATATAATTGGAAAAGTAAGAAGTAGGACCAAGGACATGGAAAGAAGAAAGTGTGCCTAAAGCCAATTGACTATGTTATGAAAAAATGAATTCAATTAGTCTTGACACTTCGAAAGAATGTTTTCTTATTTTATTTTTTAAAGGTAGGGTGAGAGTTTGAAAAGACATCTAGATTTTTAACTAGTACCAGTTCAACAAAAACAACAAAAACAAAACTATGCCAATCTCTTAATCTCTGTCAACTTGAATACATTACCTGCTTAGATGGGATACTACACAGCCATAAAAAAGAACAAAATCATGAATTTCACAGCAACCTGGATGGAACTAGAGTCTATAATACTGAGTGACCTCTCACAGAAACAAAGATCCGAGTATCACATGTTCTCACTCATATAATGAACCTTAAACATCCAACGCAATACTATACGAAAATGACTGACTGTACTGGGAAACTATGGTGGGGGGAGGGAGATGGGATTAACAGTAGCAAATATCTGTCTGGGTACGGGGAAACATCCCATATCAACAGGGTGCCTGAATGAAACGCAATTGTATACCTAACCCTTAACTGTACCCACAACTTCACAATAAAAAAATAAAAAAAAAAAAAATAAATAAATAAAAACTCTTTGCAGATGGGATTAAGTCAAGGTTTTTAAGAAGATTAGGAGATCAATGTAATCAAGGGTCTTTATTAGAGAAATTAGGAAAGTATACTTCAGAGTGGAGATGTGACAATGGAATCACATGCTGGAGGGATATGTTTTGAAGACAAGATATTGAAGGTAAGCCAAGAACTGCGGGTAGACTGGGCAACATGGAAAAGGAGAGATTCTCTCCTAGAGTCACCAGATAGAAACAATCCTGCTGACACCTTGATTGGGTGCCCTTATTACAGTTCTGATTTCCAGAAATAAAATAAATTTATATTTTAAAACTTGTGGTAACATGTCATAGCAGTAAGAGAAAACGAATGCAGTAAAAATAATTCTTTTCATTATTATAGACCTAGTGTGAGCCATTTTTACTTTCAGTGGACATTATTCTTTTTGTTTGTTTGTTTGTTTGTTCTGTTTAAAAATATGTAGAGTACTGAGTTAACAATACCCTCAATTACTAGTCTGTTGAAGACCTACTTGGGATTATTTCATTGAGTTCTAGTTTACTTTTTCACTCTTTTTGCTAGTCTCTTCCAGTTGCTCCCCACCATTGGCATATATTTTAATTGGTTTAACCTGTGTCCTTGGGAATGGATTCTATACTATATACCAATTATATTTTGTTTATTTGTTCTTCATATGTCAAAAACCACAAGCTCCAACTCCCAAATATTATAAGTAATGTTAATATCATGTTTGAAATTTCCCTTTGGGAGTGCCATTTTAAAGCCTTAGGTTATAAACTTATTTCATTCTATAACCTGTTGCCTAATTGTTCTGTAATATAGCTACATAAGTCAATACTTCATTTTAGTTCGTAAAGATTCTTACTTTCACCCACGTCCTTATAATAATTTGGTATGGTTTGACCTCTAATTCTTATGAATTTGAAACATGCAAGATGCCTATTTTTTTATTTTCCTTTTCCTTTTCCTGATAGCTAACAAGGCTGAATGTCTGGATCCATGTGCCTATCGTTCAATGGCCACGAAGTGTAGAACAGCAAACATAGGCAGAGCCTTGAGGTTAAAGAATAATGAAGGAGGCTGGGTCGTGACCTGATTCTAATGCTGATTCCCCAGGCTGGGAAAAACAAAGAAGAAACAACAACAACAACAACAAAACACATATTGCTCCTAAGAGATGAGGTATTTTCTGTTGTCGGTGGGAGGTCAAATGAAGCTCTTCCAGAGTACATACCCTGTAGAGGACCCAGCTATTCCCAGAAGAAACAGACTTGGCCTGGATTGGAAGTCTGGAGAGTGAGACCATCAAGATTAGTAAGAAAAGAATTCCTGACAAAGGCCAGGGGCTGTGAAGCCAAGATTTCTCTCTTCTCCCTAAGGAATGAAAAGTGTAAAGGAGAGTGGCCAAAGAGACATGTCTCATGGCCAAAATGTCTTAGACTGCTCTCAGCAGCAGGAGAAATTCAATAAATGTTAGATTTGTATGGATTTATGAATGGTCTCAAATCCACACCTACATAGCAACTTATTAAAAGCTATGTACATAAAAAAGGTTAATAGCACTATTAAAATGATATAACCTTTATTATTTTCTGTGACTTAAGTATGATTCCAGCCTAATCCTATAATGTAATACTTTATCTTTACTACGGGGAGAATTAGTGATGCAATATCCCTAGAAATAAAAAACTAATTTCATTTATTGAATCAAGGGCACATATCTTCTCGTTTTGGTATCAAGTGTAAGATATAAAAGTTAGAGATAGAGTCTCCTCTGATGAAAAGAAATCAAATTAGGCAATGGGTTCTAGAAATGCTGCAGTCCTTTAAATACTGGCTGACACCGGAATGCACTGATGTCATCATGAGGTCATAGAAGTCTGCTGCGTTCTTAGTGATTTCTTGAATTATAACTGTCCTGCTGATGTGTCCAACACTAGTCAGGACTGTGATTTGGTGAAGAGATAATCTCTTGAGCGATTTGTTATTGATTGTACAAATTTGATTATTATTATCAACTAACTCTCTGAGTGCTGAGTTTCACAGAGAGAAGCCCTGGTTGAGTATCTCTCAAAAGAGTTCAACCATGAGGCGAAAGCACAAAACAAAACATCGGGAAAGCAAGGACTGCCCCCTGAATAAAAAGAAAAGAGGTACGTGTCAAAATATTCTCAGAACCCAGGCTGACCAGGAATATCCCCCAAAAAAGGAAGAGGAGGGGATTCCTAGTTGTGGTGGAGGTAGATAGAAATAATAGCAAGAGGGGAAGAGACCAAGGAGGGCGGAAAGATGGGGGAGCGAAATATACACACTATCCTCGTCTTTCTTAGGCCTGGTGGACTGAGAGCAAAGAGAAGGTTTAAATGACCTGGGTCCTTGCGTTTGCCGCTTAACCTGTGCAGGGTACAAAATTCAACCTGGATTACTGTCAAAGACATAATGGTTGGTTAGTTTAGACTAGTTATTCTTTAAAAAATGTGTTTCCCTTTATTTGATATCTTTTGGAAGACACCGGAGAAATAAAATTTAAATATAGTTCTAATGACACTTTCTTCTTTCGTTGGCCCACAGAGGTGAAGGAAACATTGGGAAAAAAAGTTCCAGCACCAAAAAACTGGTTATGCAGGGATGAGAGTATGAAGTAAAAAACAGTGAATTTACTCAGGACTAAAACCTGTATGGTTTCAGACGATGAAAATGTAAATGTGGCGTGCATACATAAATGGAATATGAAAAAAGAGGGCACACTTGCAAAGACACACATTCACTCACAAGACACCATGTAGCCAGATAAGGTGGAAGAGAGGGAAGACGGCTTGGAAACTAGACAGTCGTCATTGCCATGCAGACTGAGAGTATAAAAGTAAATCCCATGAGGGAGGACCTGTGCTCAGTGGTAAGAGGGGACACATTGAAGCCAACACCCACCTTTTAAATAGTGGTTCATATTCCTAAGTAGAATTTCACATTTCCAACAATGTTTGGAGTTTCTTGAAGACAGTCTGACGAGTGAAGCTGTCTTCCTTTCACCTTCACTAGAATTAGTGCATATTCCAAGATATTATCTAGTGTAACCGTGAGTCATAAAAGACAAGCACACCTATTCACATGTACACACATAAAGCACCGCCAGGAAGATAATGATTTATTTCTAAAATAATTCTCCAGTTTTAATACATGTGGTCTGATTATTTGTCTCTCATAAAAATATTTTACCCCAATTTCATTAGAGTAGATTAGGCCATAATAACCAGTACGCAGTGAATCTATCTCTGACTCCGTAACAATTCAGGATATATGTAATGGCAATAAGGCAATTTCCTCTATGATGTAATTCATATGCTGGGACTGATGAAAACTGTGTTATCATCAACATGAAGTTTTCAGAGAGACATTGGGTTACTGGATCAGGAAAGAACTGAAGGGTACATGGGTTTGTGTATCTATGCATGGGAGTGACACGGGTCCCTTACACTCATATTCTCTTGCAGAAAACTTAATCACATGGAAAGTCCAACTACAGGGAGGTTGATGAATATTTTAAAATTGTCTGCCCAGGGAGAAAGGAGCTGTGTACATTTGTTCTGTTCCACAAAGATCACACATGGTGGAAATCCAGTCATTCATGACATATACAGATCCAATAAAAACTGCTGTGTATTTACAGTTTTTAGTAGTAGGAGCCAGATTATGATATCCATGAGGATAGAAGCCACATATGTTCACTGAACATGTGACATGGTATTCCTTAATTGTTTAAGAATAAATGAAAGCACTGAAACATCAAGCATGAACCACATATTTTCTATACTTCTCAGAAAACGAATCTATGCCAGAACATCTGCAACCAGAACAGGAGGTGCAATGTACAAGTGAAGACAGGAAAGCCAAGGAGTCTCCTGCATCCCTGAATGGTGCCGCCTCAGTTGAACACCAGCCCGATGCTGCAGGTATGGAGGGACTACTGAACATGGGGCAGAAGGGATGCTGGGATCTAGGCCTAGGATCCATTGACACAAGGCTTTCCAGGCCAGAAAAAAAAACTGGAAATGCCTCTCAGTATTTGTAAATATGACTAGCAGTAGATGCAATAATTCTAAAGGGAAAGCAACTAAGAGGACTGGAACAGGCCGAAGGAAGAACTGGGTTTTACTTAGGAAGATGGCGGGAGAGGGGCTAAGAGGATACGACTTTGGTCAGAGGAGCAAGACAGAGACAATATGAGACAGCAGAGAGTATGTTACATTGTCAGGAAGGTCTGAAATCACAAACAGGTTAATAGAGCCAAATAGTGATGTGATAAGATCCTCTTAGCCAGGCGTGGTAGCGCGTGCCTGTAGTTCCAGCTACTTGGAAGGCTGAGGCTGAAGGATCATCGGAGCCCAGCAGGTCGAAGTTGCGGTGGCTGCGAGTGGCCACTGCACTCCAGTCTGGGCGACTGAGTGAGACTCCAACTCAAAAAAAAAAAGATCCTCAAGAGCTAAACATGGGACACACTGTAGAGACACCCAATCTAAGGTCCCATCATACCCATATATTTTCATTTCCAATATTCTCAAACTTATCGTGATACAGATCCATCTAAAGTCTCTATTCTCATCATTCATTTCCTTCCACTCTTCTAACTTGCTTTAAAATATTTTTCCCCAGCTAAAAATAGAAATAACAACTCTGATTTCCTGATGACCCAAGAATAATTATGCATGATCCATGTTTTATCTTTTTTAATTAAAAAAAATTGCATGATATATACTTTTTCTGGCTATTGTTGCCCATCATTGTATTTGGGGAATTCATCCAATCCCATTGCTGTTTATTTTCCATAGTATGCATTAGAAATAATTTTTTATTAGGTATAATAGTCCAGGCAATTGGATTGCTTTCATTCTGGAGATACTCAAACAGGTAATATCTGGACCCTCTATTACATGTATTTTTCAAAATTCACACATTTCTATTTTATACCTTTCACAACTCAATCTTTCATTCTCATATTATCTATTGTTATACATATTAGCATCCACGTAATCTTGTCCACTCTTCACCTCATTTTCCCTATCTACTTTTATTCTTCACATACTCATGTACTGTCACTTATACATTTTGATTTTCACATCTTCATTATCTTTCATGTTGCCTTAGATTTCCCAAATACACTGATTCACCTAGTTTTAAAGGGAATATTGTTTATGAGAATATATTCACTAAGCCATTGCACAGTCCTATCACATTACAACTCATAAGACATACAATGGACACTCATAAATAAGTGTCAAAATAACACACAGACACAAACCACACATATCATTCCCACTCAAATAAACCTCACACCATGTTACATTTAAACATTAGCATAGGTAAGCATTCAGTCATACATACAATCCTAACCTAATATCTGTCAACACACCAAACTCACCACCAAGCTCATTCACCAACACCATTTGATTACAGACTGTGAAAATTACACAAGCCAGACACATTAATGACAAACTTGGTATTCTTAAACAACCAAATAAGGTGCAATGATTAACGTTTGAAATAGGAACGGTGACATCCTACATTCAAGAATATTTAATTTCTTCCAAGACACAAATTTACAAGTGGTTTCATTTGAGATTGTGAATCTCTGGGAAAAGGGAAGTGTGGAGAACGAGAGTGTGAACAACCTGAAGTAAATAAGCAGCATAGAAATATCTTCAGCAGCATTGGTGGATATGAGAAGCTTAAGGCGGGATCCAACTGGAGGTACTGAGTACTGACACACCATTCCCTGTCCAAGCTAGAAATAACAGTAAATGCTCCCCCGTGTGGAGGGCAGTAGGAGTATCCTCAGGAGAAGAGCCATGGGAGGGGAGTGGAAGAGAAGCAGCTGTTCCAAATGTAAACTCTTGTCCATGCAGAAGCTCTGAAATTTTCAGAGGGATTTTGTTTTTTCGGTAAAGGTCAGGGCCTTGGGAGTAAAGGACAAGAGTGTGAACTCATTTAGGCTCCATATGAACAGACTTTCGGATGAAAGTTTCCAAATAGTGGAAGTCAGTAGTGTGTTACATCACAGATTCTACAAGGTCAGGAATACTTCATTTGTGGATTGTACGCAGTCCAAGTCGGGTGGTCAGCACCTCATGCAAAGTCCAGGATACTATGGTAATATAAACCTTTCAGTACGTATACATGTCAGGGTTTTTAGAAGGATATAGACATTGTTGTTATGAATTCTTGGGCCATGTCTGTCCTTTGAGCTTATCTCATGATTTTCATAATATGTGCTGATTAAACAAATGAATCAATGAACCACATCCCCACTCCATGTCTATGACCTTGATCTCATTTTCTGTGAACTGCAAGCATAGAAGAAGACCATCCAAGACCCGGGTGCTCTTAGTATTTTGATGGACATGCCTATGAGACAAAACAACAATCAATGGAATCAGAACATCTTAGCTGTGACTCCTACCTGTATGTTCTTGCCAGTGTTGGTAAGGAAAGAGGCAGATCAGCAAATTCTAGATCGATCAGTGCAGTGGGAATCAAACCCTGCTTACAGAAAGTCAACTCAGTTTCTCTTCTTAGGCACTGTGAAGGTTTACTCTGGACCCAGTTATAACCTTCCCCTTTTCTACACTTCTCTGTCCTTGTGCCATAAATAGGAACTCATTTAAATACTTTCATTTTCACTTTGTGGGGAAGGGAGAAAACTCTGTAGATAGATTTGGGGGAAAATAATGTCATATACAGTGGAGGTGAAGAAGTGGTGAGGCCATGACTCAAACAAGCAACTCTGCACTCAGGAAATTAAGCAAATTACGTTCATAGGACCTCACTAGTTAAGTCTCTGAGAAATATCTCAGTTCAACAAGGAGAAAATGGAGAGCCTTAATTTTATGTCGCATATTTACTAAATTTGGTATTAATTGCTATGAAAATTGCTATAAACTTAGTAGGCAGAATCAAAATAAATATGTTTATTTATAGTTCTAGAAGTCAAAAGTGCAAAATATTTCTTACAGAGTTAGAGTAAAGGTTTACATAGGGTTGGGTTTTTTTGGAGACTCCAGTGGAGAATGTTCCTTGCCTCTTCCAGTTCATAGGGTTTCTTGGTGAGCAGCCAAATACCTTTTCCATTCAATATCACCTTTCCTCCCCATGTTGGTTGTGACCTACTTACTTACGTCGTAAGTATCTTTGAGATTATATTTAAACACACCCACATATTGAGGATAATCTTCCCATTACAGGATCCTTGATTGATTGCATCTGTAAAGGCTCCTTGGTCCTATATGGTAAAAGTCACAATTTCTACAGATTAAGATATGGGCATCTTTGAGAGAGAAGCTATATTCGACTTTCTACAACTAGCATAAATATAAATATACTAAAAAACAATGAAAAACATATGGCCAGATAATCAGATATTAAAATATCTCATATTGGCTGCACTCTATATCACAGCATATTTCCAACACACACACACACACACACACACACACACAAACACACTCAAACATTCCAAGCAGCTCATTAAACAACATATACATTGTATCCACCCAGCCACACACACCTGGAAAAAACCAAAAGAACCTATATTTTGGAACATTGACCAAGAAATAGACTACGGTCCTCATTAGTATGTTGAAATAGCAAGCAACCAAGTTTTACTGATAGGTGGAATACTGGCTATATAATTTTAATTCAAATTCAATTTAATTGAAATATTTAAGATGCAAGTATGATACGAGGTCAGCTCATATTCCCCAAAAAGAAGAGAAAACTGTCTTTTGGTATCCATAACCCAGAAAGGTACAGGCTGAAGCATACAATGGGAAACTAGTAGAGTGTGTTTTTGCCAGCAAGAAGGAGGCAAAGCCTGCAAGCTGATGTTCTCTCACGGAGAAAAAGTCTGAAAAAAGGTCCTAAAACTCTGGCCTCTAATAACTAACTACCTTCTGAAACACACAGGAATTTTCACCCCATCATTCCCAACTACTCTCAGCATCAAATGTTCTCAAGTTCATGTCTATAACCCCTCATCCCTTCGTTTTCCATTCCCTACTGCCTCTTCCTCCTATACACAGACATGTCCGTTAACTCACCCTCAAACACTAAATCTTTACATTTTAACTGCACAGCATATACATTTCTCAAATTTGCTTTTTCTTAACTTCATGTTTTCAACATCACAATCTCTAACTCACATGAGTAATCTGCTCTTGTAGAACTCTAGTTCACATTAACCACACATGAAGCTATTGCAATCATATAAGCGCTTCTCAACACCTCTTTTTTCCCAGTTCCTAACTCGGTTTACATAAAAGCCTACAAGATCTCTCTCATCTATGTGTTACAAGTTTAGTCTTTAACACTTTCATCATCTCTGCAGATCTCAAAAATTACTCAGATCCATGCAGCCTTTCATATAAAGCAAAATCCTGTGGGGTAAGTGCATACACATCAATAACACATGCCATACAGATGAGAGGATGCATGGAAAATGAATACGTATACACATACAAAACTATGCTGCCAATATTCAGACACATCACACTCAGACAACTTCACAAAAAATGGCAGTTTCACTCCCTGCACTCAATACATACAATTGCCAAAGAGACAGATAAACACAAACATGTACATACATCAGAATATACTCACAAAAGATGACAAACCATGTAATAGTGTAGGCACACCCTAAATGTCGCCATGTTCACACCAAAATGGCACATGAAACACTCTAGCAACCTCAGAGAAAAACTTAACCTATTTTCAGAAGTAATAGCTTGGTCATAGTATTAATAGAGGTGTATAAACTGAGAAAAGACGGTGGGTTGATGAGTTATTTTGTTACAAACTTGAGTATGCCATGTGTTTACTGAAGCTTGTGAAATTCAAATCATAGCACTTTCCATTGGATTAAAGGAAGTAAGAGTAACAAACTGGGGGTCTGCATGACATCTTGAAATCCATGAAATACACAGAATTAATTCCAAAACTACATGAATGATGACATGTAAAACTGGTCCCAATTTATAGACAGGGACAATTCTGAGATAGGTTGTGAGTATGGTGGATGGAGATGAAAAACTAGTCACAGCCCTGTATGTGCAGAAAACACTGACAAAGGCGACACAACAGACCAAATCAAGTGACAGCTGTGCTAAGAGTCAGTAAGCATCCAAGAGAGGAGATGTGACCAAAGTTGACAGGCGCAGGCTAAACCCAGTCCCGGATCTGACTGGAGGATCCTCCTGGCACTCAGAATCTGTGAGTTCTCCTAAGACTGGGGAACAGCAGGACTCTGGCAACAAAGGCCAGAAGGGCAGAAATCTGAAGATGATGCTGAATGCAGGAGGTGCCATTCAGTGGATTCTTTCTGGCAAATTCTCATTTCAATAACAATAATAATAACAAAGAACATGGGCACCTTCCCACGTAAGCAGGCAAGATTTGAAGTTTCTGATATTACAAAACAACACATGCCACCACAGGCGATTCAGCCACACTCAAACACACCATTCCAACAAATATTTGGATAACAAGATTTTGCCTTATTAATGCAAAAAAAAAAAAAATCATGGATCTGATTCTCCTTCTTTTCCCCAGAGATAGTAGTGAAAGATTCCCATGATCATGAGCCTTTCTTGGGCCAAGATGTGAAGAAGTCATCCGAAGACTCCAACTCTGACTACGTGACCTGCGTCTCCTCTTTTAACAAGCACATCCATCGAGGTACAAGGATAAAGGAGTGGTGGGGCAAGAATGCAGGTCCAAAGGTGGGATGGAAAGATGAGCTAGAACTGGAATTAAGCTCGTTTGCTTCACAACTGACATCAGTGACCCCTTCCTTCGAGGACCACCCAGGCTCTATGTTGCCACTGAATGAGCAGAATTGAACTATGTACACTTTACTATTTCTACTGGAGGAGACTCCTACATGATATAAATAGAAAAGATAAAACTTCAGGAGAAATGTAGAAGCACATTTTTAGAATAGGCGTCTTGGGCAGGTGTGTGAAGTCTTCATTTGATAACTCCAGCACAATGTCCTGTTTAGGGGATCTTCAAAAAAGTTTTATTACTTTATTTATCTAGCTAGCTAGCATCCGATCCACTTAACTATATGCTCCTATTTATATCTATACCACTGAATCTCTCTTTATCTCTTTCAATATAGAATTAATATGAAAACAGGTTATATGCATATATAATTATCCATATGACATTCTCAATATTATTTTTCCATAATTTTTTCAAAAGGGGAGTTGAGCTAATTATATCGTAAAATATTTAATTTTCAGTGATGACATATTGTCTCTTAGGCATGATTCACAATTTCCAATATTCTGTCTACATCATCAAAAATATCACACACGAGATACCCAGTCTTCTTGACACATCCTCTCCACACATAATTTTCACAACTTCCCTTTAACTTATGTTTTGCAGGGTTGAATGGGAAAAATCACCTTAACTTCTAGGAAAGCAAGTCCCCTGTTGGGAACACTCCACGTATATTTTTTTAAATAAACAGCTCAAATGATTTTTCTCAATTTTCTGGAATATTGTTCCCCAGAAATTCATTATGCTGAAGAGCATGCCCTTAGACATGTCTGATCATCCCAGATCAGTCTCAGACCTCAGAAAAGAGTTTGTCTACCTCAGAATACTTATCCTGTGTCTCCACTCCAATAAGGTTCTTTGACAATAAGGACAGTTATGTAGACCAACTGTGAAATCTGGGCTGAGACAGAAGGGGTAACGGAGTTGCTCATCCCAACTCTTCCTGAGGTTACCTTCCTGCTAACGTCAGGAAAGGGCTTCAGGCAGAGAAACTAGGACTGAGGCCTCGGGGAGGGAAAGAATAGGACATGTGCCTTCAAGAACAGCACAAATCTCCTCCGCTTTAACCTCCAACATGTGAACACTGGGGCAGCTGTGCGGAGGCAGTGGGTAGTGCTGATGGATGTATGGAAATTTACTGAGAACCATCCTCCTTGGATTGGCACAAACTCATAATTTATCCTCCTTTATACCAGGCATGACCTTATTTCTCTTTCCTTTTACTTAATCTCAAATATACATCCCTCCACTCTACATCTTTTCCCTTCTCCAGTAGAATTTCATAGATATACTCTTCCACCCTCATTCCTGCATATGATCAATCTCTGACTCATTCTGTTATATTTTAATCTCATAAATACTCAACTTCCCTTCATCCAGACAATCCGTGTATCCTCCTTAGGCTCGACCAGACTAGAAAACCTTTACGCACTCTCGTATGTGGTTTTTCTCACCACATGTCTCTTCATCCACAATGCCTTCAGCCCTTCCTAAAGCTGCACAACTGGAGATCTCACATGCATTTCCTCTAAAACATACTTACTGTCTCATATTAGAACAAAGTCAAACAAAGAACAAGTACATACCTGTACATGTTCACGTGCATCATCACACTGCATGACACATACACACACTCATTTACATCCCTTTTTACCAGAATCAGAAATACTCAGCAGATATGTCCCAGGAAACACATACAACTTCTTGAAATGCACCACCTACTCATTACACAGACATCCCAGTACACACCTCAAATAAGACCTACCATGTACAGAATTCAGAAACATCACACACACATACATTTCCATTACACATATTGCCATACAAGAACATACGCCATACAAGGAAAGATAAACACAGACATGTACATACATCAGAATTTACTCACAAAAGATGACAAACTATGGAATAGTGTAGGCACACCCTAAATTTCACCATGTTCACACCAAAATGGCACATGAAACACTCTCTAGCAACCTCAGAGAAAAACTAAACCTATTTCAGAAGTAATAGCTTGGTCAGAGTCTTAATAGAGGTTTAAAACTGAGAAAAGATGGTGGGTTGATGAGTTATTTTGTTACGAACTTGAGTATGCCATGTGTTTACTGAAACTTGTGAAATTCAAATCCTAGCCCTTTCCATTGGAAATGTAGATTAAAGGAAGTAAGAGTAACAAACTGGGGGTCTGCATGACATCTTGAAATCCATGAAATACACAGAATTGATTCCAAAACTACACAAATGATGACATGTAAAACCGGTCCCAATTTATAGACAGGGACAATTCTGAGATAGGTTGTGAGTATGGTGGATGGAGATGAAAAACTAGTCACAGTCCTGTATGTGCAGAAAACACTGACAAAGGTGACACAACAGACCAAGTCAAGTGACAGCTGTGCTAAGAGTCAGTAAGCATACAAGAGAGGAGATGTGACCAAAGTTGACAGGCGCAGGCTAAACCCAGTCCCGGATCTGACTGGAGGATCCTCCTGGCACTCAGAATCTGTGAGTTCTCCTAAGACTGGGGAACAGCAGGACTCTGGCAACAAAGGCCAGAAGGGCAGAAATCTGAAGATGATGCTGAATGCAGGTGGTGCCATTCAGTGGATTCTTTCTGGCAAATTCTCATTTCAATAACAATAATAATAACAAAGAACATGGGCACCTTCCCACGTAAGCAGGCAAGATTTGAAGTTTCTGATATTACAAAACAGCACATGCCACCACAGGTAATTCAGCCACACCCAAGCACACCATTCCAACAAATATTTGGATAACAGGATTTTGGAATTTTAAATTCACTGAATCATAATATTCACGAGGAGAATGCCATGTGTGTTATTGTACGTAGTATTTTTTGAATGCCTCGCTAATGCCAACAAAAATTCATGGTTCTGATTCTCCTTCTTTTCCCCAGAGATAGTAGTGAAAGATTCCCATGATCATGAGCGTTTCTTGGGCCAAGATGTGAAGAAGTCATCCGAAGACTCCAACTCTGACTACATGACCTGTGTCTCCTCTTGTGACATGCACATCTATAAAGGTATAGGGATAATGGAGCAGTGGGACAAGAATGCTGTCCAAAGGTGGGATAGAACGATGAACTAGAATTGGAATTAAGCTCTTTTGCTTCACAACTGACATCAATGACCCCTTCTGTTGAGGACTACCCAGGGTCTATGTTGCCACTGAATGAGCAGAATTGAACTATGTACACTTTACTATTTCCATTGGAAGAGACTCCTACATGATACAAATAGAAAAAATAAAACTTCAGGAGAAATGTAGATGCACATTTTTAGAAGAGGTGTCTTGGGCAGGTGTGTGAAGTCTTCATTTGATAACTCCAGCACGATGTCCACTTTAGGAGATCTTCAAAAAAGTTTTATTACTTTATTTATCTAGCTAGTTAGCGTCCAATCCACTTAACTATATATTCCTATTTATATCTATACCACTGAATCTCTCTTTAACTCTTTCAATATAGAATTAATATAAACAAATAGGTTGATATACATATATCTTTCTCCATATGACATTATCAATATTATTTTTGCATAATTTCTCCAAAAGTAGAATTGTGCTAATGATATAATAAAACATTTAATTTATAGTGAGGACATATTGTCTTTTAAGCATGATTCACAATTTCCAATATTCTGTCTACATCTTCCAAAATATCACGCACGGGAGACCCAGTCTTCTTGACACATCCTCTCCACACATAATTTTCACAACTTCCTTTTAACTTATGTTTTGGATGTTTGAATGGGAAAAATCACCTTAACTTCTGGGAAAGCAAGTCCCCTGTTGGGAACACTCCATGTATATATTTTTAAATGATTTTTCTAAATTTTCTGGAATATTATTCCCCAGAAATTCATTATGCTGAAGAGCATGCCCTTAGACACGTCTGATAATCCCAGATCAGACTCAGACCTCAGAAAAGAATTTGTCTTCCTCAGAATACTTATCCTGTTGCTCCACTCCAAGAATGTTCTTTGATAATAAGTATAGGTGTGTAGACCAACTGTGAAATCTCGGCTGAGACCAGAGGGGCAACAAAGTTGCTCATCCCAACTCTTCCTGAGGTAACTTTTTCTACTAAGTCGGGAAAGGGCTTCAGGCAGAGAAACTAGGACTGAGGCCTCTGGGGAGGGAAAGTGTAGGATTTATGCCTTCAAGAATAGGAAAATCTCCTCAGCATCAACTTTTTTTTTCTGAGTTGGAGTCTCACTCTGTCGCCCAGACTGGAGTGCAGTGGCCACTCCCAGCCACTGCAGCCTCGACCTGCTGGGCTCCGGCGATCCTTCCGCCTCAGCCTTCCGAGTAGCTGGAACTACAGGCGCGTGCTACCACGACCGGCTCATTTTTTGATTTATTGTAGAGATGAGGTCTCGCTTGCCCAGTCGGGTCTTGAACCCGCAGGCTCAGGCAATCCACTCACCTTGGCCTCTCAAAGGTGCAGGATTACAGGCTGAGCCACCGAGCCCGGCCAGCATTAACTTCCAACATGAGAACACTGGGGCAGTTGTGTGGAGGTAGTGGGTAGTGCTGACAAACGTATGGAAATATACTAGGAACCACCCTCCTTGGTTTGGCACAAACTCGTAATTTATCCTCCTTTATACCAAGCATGGCCTTATTTCTCTTTCCTTTTACTCAATCTCTAATACATATGGCTCCACTTCACAGCTTTTCCTTTCTCCAGTAGAATTACATAGATACACTCTTCCACCCTTATTCCTGCATATAATCAATCTCTGACTCATTCTGTTACATGGTAATCTCATAAATGCTTAACCTCCCTTCACCCAGACAACCTGTGTATCCTCTTTAGGCTAGACTAGACTAGAAAACCTTTATGTCCTCAAGAGAAAGCACTTTCATATGTGGTTTTTCTCACCACATGTCACATTGTGGAAAATGCCTTCATTCCTTCCTAAAGCTGCAAAACTGGAGATCTCATATGCATTTCCTCTAAAACATACTTACTGTCTCATATTAGAACAACGTCAAACAAAGAACAAATACCTGTGCGTTCACGTGAATCGTCACACTGCATAACACATGCACACACTCATCAACATCGCCTTTCACTAGTACCAGAAATACTCTGCAGGTATGTCCCAGGAAACACATACAACTTCTTGAAATGCGCCGCCTACTCATTGCACAGACATCCCAGTACACGCCTCAAATAAGAACTACCATGTACAGAATTCAGAAATATCACACATACATACATTTCCATTACACTTACCCCATAGAAGGGCATTCTCCTGGCCATCTTAGTGCTTATAGACTTCACATACACTCTTCAAGTTTACGCTTGAAATTTTCTTTCATAGGTTATCATCGAGAAACCGCTTATCCTTGGTTCTCTGCTATTCCTCAACCCCAGGACCTAGAGGAAGGCGAAACTTTGTCCAGGAGCTCAGATAAATATTCTTCTTATACATACACAGAAGAATCATCAAAGTCCTCAGTAGACATTAAAGCAGAAAGGACCATGAAAATCTACTATACAGAGGTCCAATTAAAGAGGGGTGTGGCTTTTTTGGAGGAGGAGACAGAGCAAGTATTCGAGCCCCTCCGAAAGAAGCTTAAATTAAAAAAAATGACCTGCCAGGAGAAGATCCAGGAAAAACCTCTTTTCCCTCCTACATCAAGAATGGACCTCCTCACTGACAGTGAGTGGGGCTCCGTTAACAACACCCAAGAGGAACTGGAGGAGGTTGAGGGAAAAGCAGAGGCCCCAGCTTCAGAGGGTTGTTCCAGGGCCCAGACGCCCGAATGGCTGGTGGGCGTCGAGAGCGGCGTCAGGTGCATTGCCTGCTGTCGGGTCTTTACCAGCTTGGAGGTGCTAAGGAATCACGTGGAACATGGAGTCAGTCAGGGTTTCAGCTGTCAGGCCTTCCACCTTGCCTTCAACAGGATGAGGAAGAAAAGGCAGGAGACTGAGGAAGAAGAGAGGACATGGTGTCACTGTCAATAAGAAAACACATACAGCATGAGAACATTCTCACGCAATTAGAAACATTCAACTACTAACAGAAACGGGGTCCACTCTCCAAGATAAACCAAGGGTAATGAGAATCACAGTCCCTCCAGCTGTATTTCCTAACCTAACACCAATCCGAAAGGCACAGGACAAGGCCCTGTCCCTGACGAAGGCTTGATATGACATGCATCAATCCTAGTCCTACCCTTTCCTGGGTGTGACTAGGAGGACACTGCTAAGGATCTTGAAGCACAGGAGAACTCACACGGAGTGGAATCTTTCTTTTCTTTTTCCTGTGGCCCATTTTCCATGGTGGCTACTTAGAACAAGGAGCAAAGTCTGTTTCCTCAAAGATGTCAAAGTAACCGAGAAGGGAGGAATGAAGGCTAGCCTGGTGTCCTGATTTCATTTCATGTCAACATTTAAATGACTTGCTTTTTGAGTCCCCCGTATTCTCTTTTGAAAGTTTCCAGCTCTCATGTCTTGTTCTTTTTTTTGTGTCAGTTTCGAATGCCTTGTTTTATGTGACAGTGGAGAAAAGTTAACGGTCGACAAAACTGCAAAGGCTTTGTAAAGCCAGGCTCATAACACAATACATAGTGTCTCCTTTTTACTTAGGAGAATCTGTCTACCATTGGATACCCTGACAGTGGCTGAGCCCTCTTCCCTCCAATAAGGAAAGCTGCCTCACTTATTATTCCATGTCCAGATTCACTTCTGTATATGAGTTTAGTGCAGACCATAACTTCTGTGTCATCTTTGTGGGTGATAACTTCAACTTCAGTCCACTTTTCAAAGCTTTTCCTATGCCTCTTTTGTTTTTTAATTTGAAAAATGTTTACTTTGTTAAGTACTGAGCTAAGCCTTCAACCTTTTTAAATTTCTTTGCCTGCGACCCAGCTCATAACCTGATCCATATGAATTCTAAGTACGGAGTGAGCGGTTGGCTATCCTATCTGACACCAATAGCCACATAATCAGCATGTTTCTGTCCCTTTAATCATGGATAAGGAGTTCCCATAATTACTACTAGGCAATGGAGTTACTGAAATCTTTCTCCTGGACTGGGATAACCATGAGTAGGGCACGAAGGACAGAGCAGAGCACGTTTTTTCATCCCTATTTCTCTTAAATTCTCCAGGGGTAATTGATGTGGCTTTTAATTTGAATCAGAATTGTGGCAGGTAACTTAAAATATGAACCTAGCCCATAAAGTTTGCTGTGACTCTTTGGATACATCTTGCACATGTGCCTCTCGAGTCAAGGACTTGGATACTCCAAATGTTCTTCTTTTATTTTCAACTTTTAATGGACCTCATTTGAAGCTCAAGTATGTTGAAGAATTACTTTTATAAGTCTTCTTATTAAACATAACTCTACGCATATGGACTTTAATCTGCACCAACTGGTATGTTTCTTAAGGAACTGGAGGTAACTGCTAGTGTGTTCTACAAAATTGTGTATATCCTCATGGTTCACTGTATTTTGTTAATTGTACCAGAAATAAAACTCTTTACCTTTTACCAATTTCATTTTTGGCATCTCCTATCTATTCTTTTGTTCTATTTTATTACTCACAATTTATATATTAATTTCTTTAACCTAGATTTTCTCATTTGCCTATAAACGTGCATATATGTTCTTCTTTGAGATTTAGAATCCTCCCTATGCTTGACCTCTTCGGGTTTATTGTCACTAATTTAAGGTAGAGTATAAAATACATTTTTAAAAAAGTTTACTACTTTCTACACCAGCAAGTACAGAATTATGAAAGTACGAACAGCCCTACTATCATTTTTTTTACATGTGAAAATTGATGCCACAGATTTATACAGTGTGTCTTTTTTTTTGAGTTGGAGTCTCACTCTGTCATCCAGACTGGAGTGCAGTGGCCGTTCCCGGCCACCGCAGCCTCCACCTGCTGGGCTCTGGCAATCCTTCCGCCTCAGCCTTCCGAGTAGCCAGAATTACAGGCATGCGCTACCATACCCGGCTGATTTTTTGATTTATTGTAGAGATGAGGTCTTGCTGCCCAGGCGGGTCTCAAACCCGCGGGCTCAGGCAATCCACTCACCTCAGCCTCCCAAAGACGGGAGATTACAGTCTGAGCCACCGAGCCCGGCTCAGTGTGTCTTTTAGTTTCAAATAAGTACTATGCTTTTATGTAAATCTTCCCTAATCTTGGCATGGAAATTTTTTAAACATTTGTTTCCTCAAACGTAGGATTAATTAGAAAGTATTCGGTTTTGTAAAATTTTTTGCATTTTTAAAATTGAAAAATTAAAGAACTCATCAACATAGCATGCAGTTATTATAAATTAAATGGAACTTTATATCTTTAATTATACTCTGCAAAGTAAATGTATGCAGTTTCCTTTGTCTTAACAGTTAGCAAGTATGCACTAAAATACTAGCATTTTCTTGGACCTTAGAAAGACAACTAATATTTGAGTGAAGTACCACTACTAGGAAATGGACTTGAGGATACAGGATACAAGGCAGACAACAATAATTCCATCACGGCATGGCCATGGTTTTGCTTATTTTATGTAGTTTGAAATCAGAAAAAAGGGAAAAAAGTTGTCTATTCTGAATTGATAGACATTAAGTTGATAGGCAGATAAATAAACAAGAGTCTCAATGGCTCTACATACTTTAAGAGAATTATGCAGTTATCATGAGAAGTCGGCATTTCCATCTGAGGGCAAATAAACTTGTCATTTTGAGGCAACATTTTTAGTGTATGGTCTGTAACATGTAAGTGATTCCAGAAAGTTGGGAATCATAGATCATCGTATTTTTTTCTTTTAATCAATATTTTTTATTACGATATTGTGGGGTACAGTTAAGGGTTAGGTATACAAATATGCTTCGTTTTGGCACCCTTGTTGATAAGAGGTGTCTCTCCATCCCCAGACAGATATTTACTACCGTTAATCCCATCTCCCTTCCCCTCCCACCACTGCCAGTCATTTTTTTACAGTATTACGCTGGATGTTCAAGGTCCACTGTATGAGTGAGAATATGTGATACTCAGATCTTTGTTTCTGTGAGAGGTCACTCAGTATTATAGACTCTAGTTCCATCCAGGTTGCTGCGAAATTCATGATTTTGTTCTTTTTTTTTGAGTTGGAGTCTCACTCTGTCACCCAGACTGGAGTGCAGTGGCCGCTCCTGGCCACCGCAGCCTCGACCTGCTGGACTCCGGTGATCCTTCCGCCTCAGCCTTCCAAGTAGCCGGAATTACAGTCATGTGCCACCACGTCCAGCTGATTTTTTGATTTATTGTAGAGATGAGGTCTCGCTGCCCAGGTGGGTCTCAAACCCACGGGCTCAGGCAATCCACTCACCTCAGCCTCCCAAAGGTGTGGGATTACAGGCTGAGTCACCGAGTCGGGCTTGATTTTGTTCTTTTTATGGCTGCATAGTATTCCATCGTGTATGTGTACCACAGTTTTTTAATCCAATCCTCTTTTGATGGACAGCATGGTTGCTTCCAGGTTGTTGCTATTGTGAACAATGCTGCGATAAACATACGTGTGCAGGTATTTTTTCTATAGAGTGATTTGAGTTCTTCAGGTTATATTCCCAGCAGGGGGATTGCAGGATCATATGGGAGGTCAATATTTAGAGCTTTTAGGAATCGCCATACTGTTTTCCACAGAGGCTGTACTAGTTTGCACTCCCACCAGCAGTGTACAAGTGTTCCCTTTTCACCACACCCTCTCCAGCAACTGTTATTTTTTGAGTTATTGATAATTGCCATTCTGACTGGAGTTAGGTGGTATCTCAGTGTGGTTTTGATTTGCATCTCCACGATGATTAGTGAGGTTGAACATTTCTTCATGTGTCTGTTGGCTGCTCGGATGTCTTCCTTTGGGAAGTGTCTGTTCATATCTTTTGACCATTTTATAATAGGGTTGTTAGTTTTTTTCTTTTCAGCATGTTTGTGTTCCTTGAAAATCCAAGATGTTAAGCCTTTGTCAGACCTGGAGTTGGCAAATCCTTTTTCCCAGTCTGTAGGCTGTCTCCCTGCTCTCTTGATGGTTTCTTTGGCTTTGCAGAAGCTTGTCAGTTTAATGAGGTCCCACTTGTCTATCTTCTCTCTTATGGCCTGTGGGTTTTGTGTTTTGTTCAACAATTGGATGCCATTTCCAATTTCCATAAGGGTGTGTCCTGCATTTTCTAAGGTTCTTATGATTTGAGATTTTACATTTAGGTCTCTGATCCATTTAGAGTTAATTTTTGTGTAAGGGGATAGGTACGGGTCCTGTCTCAATCTTCTGCATGTGGTTAGCCAGTTTTCCCAGCACCATTTACTGAATAGGTTCTCCTCTCCCCAGTAGTAGGTGGTGGAGGCTTTGTCGAAGATGAGTTTGTTGAGAAATTGAGGTTTTGCTTCTGGAATCTCAATTCTATTCCATTGGTCTATATGACTGTTCCTGTACCAATACCAAGCTGTTTTGATTATTGTAGCTTTATAGTAAAGTTTAAAGTCTGGTAATGTGATACCTTCTGGGGTTTTTTTTTTTTTTTGCTGAGGATTGTTCTGGCTATTCTTGGTCATTTGTGTTTTCATATGAATTTCTGTATTGTTTTTTCTAGATCTGAGAAGAATGTTGCTGGTAATTTGATGGGTATTGCATTAAATCTGTAGATAGCCTTAGGTAAGATGGACATCTTCACAACGTTGATTCTTCCAGTCCATGAGAATGGGATATTTTTCCACTTGTTTGTGTCATCTTTGATTTCTTTGAGCAGTGTTTTGTAGTTTTCATTGTAGAGATCTTTCATGTCTCTGGCTAGGAAGATGCCAAGGTATTTCATTTTTTGGCGGCTATTGTGAATGGGACTGTGCTTTTAATTTGGATTTCTATTTGTTTATTTTTGTTGTAGAGAAATATGATTGTCTTTAAATAAAAGGGGAGGGGCTGTTATTCAAGATCTATCTGCAGATCCCAGTATCCACTGACAGGTGTATGGATAATCTGAAACCCAGTTTCCACTGCCTTGGAATCTGTCTATGCAGTGGGGTTGTAGATTTACTCCCTGAAAGCAAAATGAGGTTAACAAAGGGAAGGGAGTGGAGCAGGCAGTGGAGCAGGCAGTGGGGGGCGGTGAGAGGGGTGGAGAGAGAGAGGAGTAAGAGGGAAAATAGACAAGCGTATCGACTAACAAATAAAAGAGACACAAAGACTGAAACAAGCAAAAAGAAAAACAACAGCATCCACTGCAAATTAACCAACAATCATACGAAAAGACTAAAACATACAGTGATGCTAACATACAAGCTAACCTACCTCCTTATTGGTGTGCTATTCCTCTATACCAAGATGGGGTTTACAGAAGAATAAAAACAACAACAACAAAAAGAACAAAGCAAAACAATATAAAAAAGGGAGTAGTATAGTCAATAAACTAACAGAACCAAGCAAGCACACTCTGAGACTTTTCCTTTAAGCCCAATGTCCTTTCAGCTCTGGTTTCTAGCTGTCTCTGCAGGCTAGTAGATTTGTTCACAGTTAGGGTCAGTTGCCTCTGGCCTGCTGTGAAGGTTAGTTCAGTTCTGAGCCTCTTTCGTCTGTTTATCAAGGGAGCCGAACTGCTGTTTCCCTTTTTGATGTTGTTACCTTGGATCTCCAGCAGGTGGTGGTATCTCACCCCTCCAGTTGATCTTTCTCTGCACGGTGTCGGAGGTCACCGAGGTCAGGAGGGAGTGGGCAACGGTAGCGGTGGTGACGGCTGCCACCTCACAGTGCGTGGAAGGACCTCCACGATCCTGGCTCCGGCGAGGGGTGGGGCGTGGCCTGGCAACAGCGGTGACTATTTCAGTAGATCGTACTTGCAGGGGCCTGGCTGTCTGGAGCCGTGGGTCGCCTCAGGCAGGGGCGGAGCGATGGCCGGTGGTAGCATCGCGGCGGAGGCAGCGATTAAGACCTCCGCTGGGATGGTCGAACGGCAGACACGGCGGAGGCCAAGCCCCGTTTGAAGAGCAGGCACCGAAGCTGCGGCCTGGGAACAGCCAGAGTCTGTATACGTGTTCTCTTTCGTGGAGGGCCTCATGGGTCAAGCTGCCCTGACACCGTCTTGTCAGAAGTGAAACCAAACATTTTAAAAGAGTGTTTAGCTCTGAGTTGGGGGAAAGGAATGGATTGATGAAGAGCGTTCAGAGGTTTCTAGCTTTTATGTTTTAAACCAAATATCGGCGTAGAGAACAATATTGTATTACCTTTTGAGTTATGAATGTTGCAAACGCTCTGCTGTATGTAATTATGTATGTCTGATTTTTAGTTTTAGCAATTAATACTTCCCAAATGGTTAAATTATTGCTTAATTATTTAGGACACAGAAGTCCTCTAGAAATACATAATTGACATTTTCAGAATCATCATCATTCCTGTACAGGATAAGGGTGGCATCATCTTCAATTTTCAATTTATTGAGTTGGAGAAGGATCCACAAACCCTTTCCCATAGGTTTGTTTTTGCCTTTGGCCTTGGTGGTAATCAGCAGGACACTACATCTTCTTACCACTGGTTTAAAGTGCTTCTAAATCCACATTCATAATAATTAATCATCCTTGCTTGCCTACCTACGGTACTTATCTGCCAATGACAGCAATAGCAGCTAGAATAATCAAAATTCTCTCTTAAGCAGTTAAGTGAGAGGGTCCCTTCTGGACTGGTGTGCTGTAGAAAAGTCATCTCCATTTTCTCCTATTTTCAAAGGTCACTGAAGCTCTTTATTGAATTCTTAATCCATATCCTTTGTTACTGAAACATTTTGGTTCTCACTCTGAAATAATCTTTATCATTTGGAAGATAACTTTAAAAGTAAACTCAGGGACAAAAATAATCTGGAAATGCAATCAAAAGCATTTAGTCACAGCGGCATTATGAACAGCACTTTTGTCCATCAGTATTCATCTGCTGAGGTGTCACAGGCATTTTACAACTCCTATTCAGAATTCTCTGGGTACAGATCACCATATAAAGCATGCAACAAAAACATATGAGCCAGCAACTAATTATGAGTTAAAAAAAAAACTCAGCAGATAAGAAATCTGCTCCCGGATACCATGTCAGAATTATACTTTGTAAGAATCATATTCCTTAAAGACTGAAAAAATCTTGTTCTCATACATATGTAAGAAGCTACAATCAGTAAAAGTCATTAGCGACTGTCTAAAAAAAAAATCACAGGACATTCCAAAAAATTAGGATTTGGTAGAATGCATGGATTAGCTCATAATTTCAGACAATAATAAAAAACTTAATTAAAATATTAAGTTTTTATACAAATGAAATCTCATATTCAGAAAGAAACATTTTGATGTTTTCTATGGTTGAGGCAAATATAAACATTGAGAAATATGCAGACCGATATGACTTGGAGGGGTTTAATTGAGCATTGTCAGCATAACACCGGTCTCTCTTGGACTAGAGAAAGATTTCTACTAGGCAGTAGAAATCAGAGAGAGGTCTTGGAAAGGATTTGATTTAAGGAAAAAGCAGGAAAATCTGTCGATCAGTGGGTCTTTAATTTCTACCTACTCAAATTTGTAAAGATTGTTTTCAGATTTAAAAATTGCCAGGCTCGGTGGCTCAGCCTGTAATCCCGTGCCTTTGAGAGGCTGAGGTGAGTGGATTGCCTGAGCCCGCGGGTTCGAGACCCGCCTGGGCAGCGAGACCTCATCTCTACAATAAATAAAAAAATCAGCCGGGTGTGATAGCGCATACATGTAATTCCAGCTACTTGGAAGACTGAAGGATCGCCCAGCAGGTGGAGGCTGTGGTGGCCGGGAGCGGCCACTGCACTCCAGTCTGGGTGACAGAGTGAGACTCCAACTCAAAAAAAAGTATAAAAAAAAAATACCCTTTTTGAAAAGATGACCAGACTGTTTAAAATGTGAAATATTTCTGTTTTTTTCTGCCACTTGTTAACACTTATGATGTGAAAGATGACATTAAGGAACTAATTTTGATTAGACCAATGCAATATGGAGAACATTCATTAATGAGGAATATCACACAGAAAAGGAAGGGGTCTTGTTTTTAGAGAGGCAAGTAAATACAGAAGTGTTCCAGGAATCCTATAGGAGTCACCAAAAAGGGTGGAAATGGGTCTTATCTGGGAATATGCAATGGCAGGGTGCTGTTCCTTTGCCATTAGTCCTATTTCAGAACATAGGGTGAGGAGATGCTTAACTGTTGCTGTTTTCTGGACCATGTGGCTCAGAAAAGTGAAAAAATGCTCGCGAAGATGACAAAAACAATCATTTTCGTTGAAAATGACTGGATCCTCGCACTGAAGTGAGAATTACTCACAATCTACTACTGAATACCTGACTGCAGTATGGACAGTAAATATATCAAATGTATAATGTGTTCCAGCTCCTCCTCGTTAGTGCTTATACTGCCTTGATATCTGTGTCTGGGCACTCTTGTGATGGCTTATGCTTCACATATGTTGCTCCTAAAATTTGGGTTCCAGAATCAGAAGATACACAAAGCAGAGCCAACCAGCCCTCACTTAATGTACAGCATTTATTAGAATAAATGTTCACTGTTGTGATTCACTAAGATGTATATGCTGTTTATTTTAACAAATAAATTTTTAGATTTTACCCCCCCAAAAGTCTTCTGTGTCTCACCATAGTAGTATTTGTAATATTTGACCTGAAGTTTCCTAGACCCCACCCACTGCTGAGCTTTAATAATACAGGGCCCTGGAGTCATTATACCCTTTAAACATGCCCATCTGGCGGCATTATCTCTGTCACGGTGTTTGCAAAGACATCGAATTACATGTCTTTAACAAAACATTCTTGACACTTATTGGGTTTTTGCTTTATTGATTCATCCTTTTAAATAGACCTTAGTTGTTAATTACCCAAAACAGGCCTTGTTAACTTCTTAGATCATAGTATTTTCATTTTGAATGACTTCATTTACTCATTATTAAAGAGTGAATGTGTGGGCAGTTAAGTGTTTAATAAGCCAAGTAGATATTCAGTGCAAGTGAAGACTTTAAGACTTTCAGAGTATTCATTTTAGTCAACTACCCTCAGTGTCTGCATATTAAATCCATTTTTTAAAAATCTGATTTAAAGTGAACCATTTTGGAAAATAGATAAAATGCACTAAAAGAAATGTGCATTACTCTGATAACTTTTGAGGTTAAGTATTTTTCCTATGCCTTTTGGCCATTTAGATGTCTTCTCTTGCAAAATGTCTGTTTATGTCCTTTGTCCACTTTTTAACTGGGTGATTTTCGGTTGCTTAGTTGAGATGATTGAGTTACTTATATATTCTGGATATTAGTCTTTGTTGAATTCATAGTTTGACAAGTTGTCTGTTCACTGCTAATTATTTCTTTTGCAGAAACTTTAGCTTATGTAAGTCTCATTTGTCTATTTGTGTTTTTGTTGCATTTTCTTTTAAAGTCTTAGTCATAAATTTTTTGTCAAGGTCAGTGTCCAGAAAAGTTTGTCCTAGATTTTCTTCGAGCATTTTTAGTTTCAACTCTTTTATTTAAGTCTGTGTTCTAATCTTGAGTTAATTTTTTTTATATGGTGCAAAATAGGGGTCCAGTTTCTTTTTTATTTTTTACACATAGTTATTCAATTTTTCCATCATGATTTATTGAACAGGATGTCCTTTTCCCAATGTATGTTTTTGTCAACTGTGTTGAAGATCAGTTGGCTGTAGATAATGTTTATTTCTGGATTGTTTATTCTGTTTCGTTGACCTATGTGTCTACTTTTACACTTGTATCATGCTGTTTTACATATCAGAGTTTAGTAATATAATTTGAAGTCAGTTAATGTGATGCTTCAAGTTTTTTTTTTTTTTTTTGGCTTAGTATTGCTTTGGCTATTTGAGCTATCACTTCTTACCCGAGTAAGAATGGCTATTATGAAGAAGTCAAGAAATAACAGATGTAGGGGAAGGTGAGAAGAAAATGCATATAAACTGTTGGTGGAAATGTAAATTAGTGAAAAATTATGATGATTTCTTAAAGAACTAAAAATAGAACTACCATTTGATCCAGCAATCTCGATTCTGGTTATCTATCCAAAGAAAAAGGAATTGTTTTATTAAGAAGACGTCCGCATGCATTTATTTATGGCAGCACTATTCACAATAGCAATGATATGAACTCAGCCTGAGTGTCTGTCACCACATAACTGGATAAAGAAAATGAAATCCTCTCTGGGTGGTAGCTCATGCTCATATTTCCAGCACTTTGGGGGATCCAGGCAGCAGGATTGCTTGAACCCAGGAGTTCAAGTCTAACCTAGGCAACGTAGTGAAATTCATCTCTACAGAAAAAAAAATAGGCAGGCACAGTAGTATGCATCTCTGGTTCCAGCTTCTCTGGAGGCTGAGGAGGAAGGCTTCCCTTAGCCCAGGAGGTCAAGATTGCACTGAGCTGTGATTATGTCACTTCACCTCAGTCGGGATAAAGTGGGACCCTGAAAAAAAAAAAGAAAAGAAAGAAAGAAAAAAGAAAAGAAAGAAGGAAAGAAAGAAGGAAAAAAAGGTAAGAAAAATGTCTTACACACACACACACACACACACACACACACAACACACACACACACACACCCCATGGAATGCTACTCAGCCATAAGAAAGAATGAAATCTTGTCTTTGGCAGCAACATGTTGGAACCAGAGGCCGTTATCTTAAATGAAATAATTCAGAAACAGAAAGTCAAATGCTACATATTCTCATCTACAAGTGAGTAATAATGGGTGTACATGAGGACTTGGAATAGACATTGAAAACTTGGAAGGCTGGGAACATAAGAGAGGGATAAAGGATGGGAAATTACTTGATGACTACAATGTACGTTATTCAGGTGATGGCTACACTGAAAGCCTAGTGTACGTAATAAATTCTGTAACAAAACTGCATTTGTACCCCAAATCTATAATAAAAGATAAGTGAATAAAATATTTATTTTAACAAATAAAGAGTAACAAAGTAATGCTTGCCAATTTCATTTAAAATATATTTTAAAAATCAAAATTGTTAAGCAAAAATTGTAGGTTATTATATAATTATGTAACTGTGTCATTACATATTTTAGCGGTTGGAAATGGAAAGGAGGCTCTTTTTATCCTTAAATGCATTAGTCTCTTAGCAAAGACCCAAGATAACCAAGATGTGGGAGACAGAATAAGGCACATTTGTAAGCGCTTTCATTATCATATCAGAAAAAAATGTCATTTCTTTTATGAGTGTTCTACGTGTAAATCTTTTCTGAAGTTTCTACTATAGTTCAACTTTGGAGTAACCGACTGAAAGCTTAGTTTTGGAAAGAAAAAAGTAATGCTAAAAATCAAATTGAGACCTTGACTACCAATGGTCAAATTTTTAATGAGTCTTTGGGTATTTTTTATTTTAGAATGTTGTCAAATGGACATAAGCCAACGATTAGGAAAGCACAAACCAGTTTGGAAATATCTCTTCAAATACAGCCTAATCTAATTACACTTGATTTCAGAAACTGTTTTTTCATACTTTTAAGAAACAGCCGGGCTTATGCAAAATGCATGTTAAATCAGAACACTTTGTTCTTGTGTATTTTTATACAAATCTCATCAGAAATGTGGAAATAGTTAATAAAATGCCACTAAGCAACTTTTTACATTGTAATATTTTAGTGCAATCTTGAGCAAGTCTGTAGTCTGTAGATCCTTTGATTTTTCCCAGCCCCAAATCTTTAGGCTTTGTGACTTAATTTGATATTTGTCTGTAGATTTTTTAAATGATGTATGATAATCTTTATCTTCATTGAACCCCTACAAGAAGCACAACAATTTAGAAGTTTAAAATTATAAAATATAATTCTTTCTATAAATTATTGATTTTTAAACTTTTTAATTTGAAGTGATTTTAGACATAAAGAAAATAGTAAAAATGGTGCAAAAAATTTCACATATCACTTACCTCATTTCTTCAAATGGTAACATGCTATCACATTTAATAAGTTTTTTCATTTGTTTTCACGAACTCTTTAGTTTATCATTCCTAAAATTAGTCCGCGTTATTGATGTTTTCAAATAATAACCAAGTATTGGGCATTATTGTAGTTCTATGTTTCTTTGATTTCTATTCCATTTGTTTTTTTGTTTTTTTCTTTTTTCCTTCTGCTCTCTGAACTTTGTGTGGTTCTTTCTCTAATGTCTTAAGATTGATGCTGCTCAGGAGTTTTCATCCTCTGTGCTACGTTAATATAAACAATTGGGGTCATACATTTCTTTCTGTGAACTACTTTAATTTTTTATGCTATACCTTTATATTTATTAAGTTTTTAGTGTCTACCTGCTTTTATTTTTTTCTTATTTGATCCACAGATCACATAATATTGTGATTTTGATTTTCCAAGTCTTTTTCCTATGTATTGTGACTAATTTCATTTCATTTGGAGATGGTGGTACATGTGATATGGAATCTAGGAAATTCCCTAAAATACTCTGTCCTTGTAAATAATTGATAATTATTATTCAATGAAAAATACGTATTTTCTGGTTGTTGGGTGCAGTGATCAAAAATGATAATTACATAGTTCAAATTGGCTATGTTATTACTAATGTCTTTTGTTTGCTTTATCTTTTTAGTCTAAGAGATGTTTTGAAATGTGCTATTGTAATGGTGGACTTGTCAAATTTTCTTGTACTTTTAACAGTTTCTGCTTTGAATACTTTAAAACTGTTGAGTAAAAATAGCATATGGCTCAGCCTGTAATCCCGCGCTCTGGGAGGCCGAGGCGAGTGGATTGCCTGAGCCTACAGGTTGGAGACCCACCCAGGCAAGTTGGTAAGACCTCGTCTCTACAATAAACCCAAAATTATCCAGGCATGGTAGCATGCGCCTGTAGTTCCAGTTACTTGGAAGGCTGAGGCGGAAGGATCGCGGGAGCCCAGCAGGTCGAGTCTGCGGTGGCTGGGAGCATGCCACTGCACTCCAGTCTGGGCGACAGAGAGAGACTCCACCTAACAACACACAAAAAAGAAACTTGATTTTTAAAAACTATGTAATAACATCCTTGTTTCTAGTATTCCCATTTGTCTAGTCTATTTTAATTTATAACCATATTGATACAACTGCCTTCCTTCAGTTGCATTTTTTTTGGGGGAAAATTGTTTTTAATCTATCGACTTTAAAACCTCAAAGTAAAAATTGCACTGGGCAATTTAAAACAGAAAACATAAATTTGTTCAAGGTTTTGCAATAGAAGTGAGTCTAGAGCGCAACCTAAATTCATCTCTCACGAATCAAAAGACAAGAGGGTTTCTTAAGTGCTGGATTGAGCTCGTGGGAAAGTACTTCAGGACATTAGGGAGGTTGATCAAGGGTACTCTGTCCAGAACATTTATTGCTGAGTTTGCAAATGTTTTACTCTGTGATTAGGCTATCTGTTTTGCTAATTGGTGCTCATAGAAGGTAGACCTTTTTCTTCTATAGAGACTTGGATATAGTGTCTCTATCTTCCTTGATTACATTTCAAAAAGATAGATCCTGAGTCTTTGAGAAAGGCATTCCTGGACTGTAAAACTGGCAAGTATCTTTAAATGATTAAAGTTTTAAAGGGCATAGAAAGAATTTAAAAATACAAGTTTTCTAAAGTAAAAGGTGGTCTAAATTTTGGTCAAGCTGAAGGAGACATTAGGCTGCCTTAGTCACATTTCTGTGTTTACTTATTTATTTATCTGTTTAGATTTTAGTATGAGATGAATTTTTTATTATAAAGATATGGGGCACAATTCAGGGTTAGGTATTCAAATGCTGATTATGTAAGTACCCTTGCTGATGAAGTGTGCCCCTCCCTCCCCTAGCAATTTCCCTCAACTGTCAATCCCATTCCCCATCCCCCGACAGTTCCCCACGACGTTTTATTTATTTTTTGAGTTGGAGTCTCACTCCATTGCCCAGGATGGAGTGCAGTGGCACACTCATGGCTACCCCAGCGTCGACCTGCTGGGCTCCAGTGATCCTTCTGCCTCAGTCTTCCAAGTAGCTGGAATGACAGGTGCACGCTACCACGCTTGGCTACTTTTATTTATTTATTTGTTCAAATTTTTTATTTTTAAATTTTTTGTAGAGACAATGTCTCGCTAAGTTGCCCTGGCTGGTCTCAGCCTCAGGCAATCCACTCGCCTAGGTCTCCCAAAGTGCTGGAATTACAGACTGAGCCCCTGAGCCCGGCCTGTTTTAGAAGAGTTGTTTGTAAACAGCTATAACATCAGTCTTCAAAAATAGTTTTGTTGCATGTAAATACTAGGGTGACATTACTTTCTTTCTGCACTTTGAAGAAAACATTATGACATATTTTTATTTCCATAATTGCTACTGAGAGATCAGCTCTCATTTTAAACATCTTTTTTTAAAAGCAATCTGTCTTTGTTGTGTGCAGTTTCATTGTAATGGGTGCGCATATGAAATTCTCTTTATTTATCCTCCCTAGAGTTCATCTGCATTTTCTAAATATGACATTTTTCTTTCTCATTAATTGTGAAATTTTTTCTTTAAATATAAACTCTTTTCTATTTTTTTTGTCTGCCTCTGAATCTCTTATTTTTAAAAAGTATTTGTTCATTTCAAACCTGTCTAGCCAATTTTGATAGGGCCTTATTTCCCTATCATATTTTCAATTCCTTTTATTGCTTCTTGAAATATACAGAATATCTTTTTTTGCCATTCTGTATCTATTAACTTCATTATCTGTAATTTTTTGTGAATATAATTTTGCATGTGTTTCTGTTGATTCTTACTAATGTTTGTTTATCACCATTTATACCTACATATAACATATGATTATTTATTGCATAATTGTGTGTATATTTATATTGTGACCTTGGGTTCTTTGAAACTCTATCTTTTGAACTATGTTGACACCTGAGTTTAGATAGATTTTTTTTCAGATAAACTTTACTTCTGCTGGATACTGAATGACATCACCAATCCAGGAACACTCATACTAAGTTTTCGACTTAAAATTTTTCAGGTTTCTCAAGTAGTTAATCATCAGGTCTCATTTTTTTTTTTTTGCCACATGAATTTTATGACCCTTTCTAGTTGTGACATCCCATCAGTTTGTGATTTTACATAAACTCACAGAGAGAAAGGATGGGGCACAGAGAGAAAGGACAACTAAAGAACATGGAATGACAGCACATTTGATGCTGGCCTAGGAGAGAGCATGTTGCTTGATAGCATCAGATCACTGGGGAGGACAGCACTCAAAGATTCTAGGTGCACTCTCAAATGATTATAAATGTGTTTTATCATCTTGTCAACAAATTAAGCCAGTGTTACTTTTGCTCTAAGCTATCTGCAAACAGCTTGTTGGGTCTGTCCCACACTAAAGACACTACAGGAGGCCGGGTGCGGTGGCTCACACCTATCATTCTAGCACTTTGGGAGGCTGAGGTGAAAGGATTGCCTGAGCCCATGGGTTCGAGACCAGCCTGGGCCAGGTCTCACAAATTTTAAGAATTTGGGCTTGTGGTTAAGAATTCTCATAGAGAACTTTGCATGTTTGTGTTTGTTTCTCGCTATTTCATGCTTAGCCATATTGATTCAGGAACATATCTTGAAAATTACTCCTTGAAGAAACGTCCTGTTTATTTGTTTGCTTCCCTAGTACTCACACTGAGCATGTTGCCTATAGTGGTCTCCAGATTTCCTAGGGGCCTAAAGTCTAAGCTTCTCCCCAACTTGTTTAGATCACAAGCTTTATTGTTAAAATGTGTACCAGGACAGATTAACAGATATCCCTTAAGCAAATATAGACTTTACACTGACCTAATCCTGTGAAGTCTGTCTTTCTTAATCTTGTCACGAAAGTAATTTGCTTAGATTGCCTCTATCACAGGCAAGCATTTACAAATGAAGCTAATATTATAATCAGCATTTTCAACGATATTATAATATGGATTTCTTTGTCACTACACTTTAAACTGATGCCAACATAACACTTAATATATGTCAAGATATTTCAGTGGGTATATATTTATTTAAGATTTTTACATCCTATTTTTATAATTGAGATTCATGATATTTTTCCTCTGCTGATTTATCTTCTCCCTTTCCCTTGCTTTAAAATAGTTTCTAGAACACAGACATTATCATTCCTTTGAAATGTAAGGTCTTGGCTATATAAAGACTTAACTATCATAGTCTAATGTGATAAAAACCTGGGGTGACTGTGTATAAATTTAACTCCATTCACACCTTCCACTTTCTCCAACCTTGAAAAGTATATTAAAAGGAAATATTCCACGTAATTTTTACTTGTTTATATGTGGTCTGAAATCAATACTTTTTATTCCATTTACTTATACATGTTATGGAGTTCTGAAGTTGCTCTCATCATTGTTAGTGTGTTTTGTAATTTTAGCTTTCTCAAGTTTTGCATTTCACACACAAACTTATTTTCTCCCAGCTCTGTGAAGTTCACTGCAATGGTGAAAGCATGAGCACCAGTTGAATGGTTTGATCTCGGCTCTACCAGTTTCTAGTGGTTTAGTCTTGGACTGCTCATTTAAAATATTCAGCCTCACTTTCTTTATTTCTAACATGGCTCTATTCATTTCATCTACTTTGGTTTAGTTATGAGAAGTAAATACATTCTTTAAGTTCATGTATGTAGATTTATCATTTAGCTTATTATGGTCTCCTGAACACTGTAAACTGGGGATGTTAATTAGCTATTGACCCAGAATTTAAAAAGTTATAATCAAAATCAATGCAGACTAAAGGTACTTTTTTTATAGTTAGGAGGTAACAGGAAAAACTGAATTTAGCTGACTGTGCAGGAATATAATATACATTTTTGTATCATATGACACAGTATGGTATTGCATTATGATTTTATTTAGTACAGTATTTTCTATTTCATTTTCAAGAATGCCTATCTATATCATTTAATTGAGAAAGATTGACAATCAACTGTACATGGCTAGTTTTAATAAAATGCATCCGTTTCCCACTTTAAAAAAATTTCCCAGAGAATGAAAGAGCAGTCAACATACCATTTGGTATTCTGAATATCAGTGCTTCCTCTAAACAGTTTACAGTTGGATTATGATTCCAATTTTTAAAAATTCCCTGAAGACCAGCATTCTTTCAAAGACAAGCTTGGACAAACATGAATAAGGTGGCATTATCTATTAAACAGATTTATTTTCCTAGTTGGTTAGCCATTATTCTGTACAATTAGAAAATATATTATCTGGTATATTTCAACAACTTTTAATATAGTGGCACTATGTTAAAAAAATGAGTTATGGCTTGAAAATACATGAAGAAATAAACCCAGAGGCTTCAAGGTACACTGGTGTTGGGAAATTAAGTCGCTAGTAAAACTGTTCTGTCAATTTAATTTATTTTGCACATTATGTACAGATGGCTTTCCAGTTTTATTAAAGAGAAGAATTTGTAGATAATATCTAAAAATATGCCCCAAATTATTTGCCATTTGGTATATGTTAAGAAAGGCAAGTAAAATAGTAAACAAAACGACTGATTGAATATGTTAACTGTGCTGTTATTCATTTCCTGTCCGTTTTTATGCCTGGGAAGAGAGAAAAGTTCTATTTGTTTAGTCCCTAAGTGCATTCATTTCCATACCAAGTAGATACCCTAAATGAGGACTCCTTATATCAGGACTACATTCTTAATACATTTAGAAGTTGGCACACACAGAACCACTGCATTAAATAGCTAATGCCTTTGATATAATCAGTTGCAATCAGTTGAAAATCCCTAAAACATTTTTTAGGGGAAAAAAGCAACTTGGAGGGGAAATGATCCATCGTCTCACTCTTTCTGGAGGCAATACGTCAGTACAGTTGGCAGACCAATTTTCTAATGTGGGTTTTGCAAAATCTTTAAAGAAAAATAATGTAGGACACATAAGGAATTTTCTCCAAAAAGTCATTTTCCATTTTTCTTAGATACTCTGAGACAAAATAATCCTAATTAATTTCACTTCTTCTAAGCCATTAGCCCTAATGACAGCCATATACTTTTCTTAATATGTTTTATGGCACAAGTATTACTAGTTGATAACCTAGTGTTTTACAGTTAAAATTGTGCTTTTTAACTTAACTTTGGAGGTTCAGTCCAGCACTGCATCTGTCTCTTCCCCTAAAATAAAGTTCTTTAGCTTGCATATTGGTGTTTGAATTTCTATGAATTTTGCTGACTCCTTTTGTATAAAGTTTTTTTGTTCACACAGAAGTACACGAAAGGCTACATAACACTAACGGTATAAATATATTCATATTCTTTATTTTTCTAAAGCAAATTAAAATGGACTCAGGCTCCCACTAGCCACATTATCAGGAAGTCCAACAAGTTGTTCCTCTGTCTGATTATCTGAGAACTTCCAGATATGTAGGAATTGAACACTAAACCACAAGTCCGCTATTCTTCCTTTCAAGAGCAGAACTTTTTATAATATATCATCCTGCTATAACTATTATTATTTTTCTTGCTGTAGTATGCTGTCAGCGTTGACTGGTAAAACCTCCACCACCTGCAGCAACACCACAGGTCTTCCCCACAGTCAAGTTTCACTGGCCAAACTTGCAGCAGCAAACCATGCTTATTAGGCTACCTGTACTCTTTTCTAGTTTCAGGAAACTTCCCGCCTTTCTTTTTCTTTTTTTGACCATTTGATAGGGCGTTGAGGTGGGGTCCCAGCTATTACTGCTGCTGCTGCTTTGTCGCGGTGAGACCGTCTGCAGCGGGTGGGAGTGGTCATGGAGCGCAGATCTGGCGGGACCGGGGCATCCAGGGGCCCAAGATGCTGCCTGGCAGCACAAGGTCCTCTATTTGCTGACCAGAAGCGTGAAGTGGCACTGAGGCTGGCGCAGGGGAGGAAGGTTGCCAGAGGGTCCCGGGATGACCAGGCAGAGTCTCGAGTGCTGATGTTTGAGGAGTGTGCTGGGCTCGAGTAGGGGCAGCGAGGGTGGGCAAGGCGGCCTGAGCCCAGGGCAGGAATGTGAGGCCGAGGCCTGTGGTCCCCAAGAACTCCCAACGGTGCAGGGGCGAGAAGGGAAGGCGAAGGGTATCGGGTGCTGGGGCAGGGTAGGGGGCTGGCACTCAGAGCTCGGAGCTTGTGGGAGTTCACCCATTTGTAGTGCCCTCATACTGGAAGCCTGCTCTCTTTGTCAGCTCGTCCAGCTTTATGGGCCCCAGTTGCCGCAGACATAGAGGATGAGGCTGGGGCTTCCCCCTCGATCTTGTGCAGCAGCGGCAGGAAGATCCGCCAGGCCCACGGGGCGCCTTGCCGTGCAAGAGGCCATCTGGCACCCGCAGGAGACACTCAGGACGAGGCGCTCATCGTTCTCGTATCTTTTGCCGGAGGTCAAGCTCAGCTGTGACTCCTCAGGGTCGAAGAATGTGCCAGGCTTCTTGGTCATTACCTCGGTGTACATGGCCTTACTGGGCTGAACGCGGGTCCCCCACTTGCTGCGCGGGCGCTGCTGGTGGAAGATGGCGCCTGCCTCGTCGCGGAGCTGCAGCCTTCCGCTGGGTGGGGGCTTTGTGGCAGCGCAGCACGAGGGGCGCCCCATCCTACCTCTCGCTTTCCACGCAGAGCACCACAGCCGTGAAGGTGGCGGTGGTGGACCCGTGGGACGCCGTGGGGTCGTCCAGGCTGCCTCTCGATGAGGTTCTCCAAACACAGGCCCAGGACCACGTTCGGCCTGTGGCTCCGAGATGCGTTTCAGCACCTTGAGCTTCTCATCGCAGACATCGTCTGAGTCGGCGGAGGCGGGCTTCTCCGTGGCTACCAGGCCCGGCGTCTTCAGGAGGGGTCCCGCATCACAGCCCGAATGATCCCAAATTCATCGAAGCAGCTCCTTCGGTGCTGAAGGGCTCCTTGAGGGTGAGGATGGCGCAGGCGATGCTGTCCTGGTTCCAGATGCAGTCGAAGATCCTGTGGCAAATCTCAGCAGCATGAGGTTCTGGACTATCTCCTTACCCGGGTAGCCGTCGATGTGGTAGATCTGGTCCTCGTGGAACAGGGAGGAGATGTGGTTGGACAGCAGGTCCGAATTCTATAGGTCCCTTCTGAAGGGCTTCTCTACGATGATGCGGTTCCAGCCTGTGGGGCTCATGCAGGTCTCCTGGATGTTCTTGGTGAAGGCCTCATAGATGGGAGGGGAGAGGCCAGGTAGAAGGTGCAGGACGTTCATGTGGCTATCCGGACACTTGTAGGAGGCTGCATCATTGTACTGGCTGACCATGTAGGTTAAGGGAGAAGAACTCCAGCTTGGGCTTCTCCTCTGGGGTGGCTGGGAAGAAGTGCTCTGTCTGCTTGCGGATGTCAGCTGTCAAGGGATGGGAGCCGGCGTATCCCACGATGAAGGTGTATTCAGGCGGGTGGTAGTCTGGGAACAGCCGCCAGAGGGTGGGGTAGATCTTCTTCTTGGCCAGATCGCCCTACGTGCCCATGATGACGGATATGTGTGTCTCGGACCGGTGAAAGCCAGCACCCTGGTACAGCTCTTGCCACAGGATCCTGCACACATGCGCCCGGCTCAGGGCTACCTGCTCTGTCATGATGCTGTCTGTACTTCGTTGCCGCCACCCTCCGTGATCACATCCCCAGATGCTGCCCTTAAATCTTAATTTCAAAAAGCGATCACTTCTTTTTCTGGAAATGGGTCTTGATTATTCCCTAATAGTGTGTTAATTTTGAAACACAATTGTCTAACTAATTCTTTTTCTCCAGGAATAATTTCTACTCCTGGATGATATTTATCCTCACAAAGGTTGGTAAATAGACACTACTCCTTTCTCCCCACTTTCACTAGAAAATAAACAACCCCTCCAAACACAAACACAAACACAAACATAAACATTGACAGCGTATGCCACTGCGGATAACAAATGCAGTGGACAGATTTGACACACTAAGATAAATCAATTTTATTAAATCAGAACTTTTTTTCCTTAAAGGCTTGAAAAATAGGTGTCAGAAACCCTATGAGATATATGAGTACTGAAACTGCCTATGCAAAGTTAATATAAGGCCCTGGGGTAAAAGGTGTGGAATAGATCCACGTCCCACAAAGTTTCAGCTATGGATGGATATTAACAAATCTGTTGTTTCTAGATTTGCTTTTCTCCTTGCAAATAGTCACTTCAACAGAGAACAATTGATTATCTTCATTTCCCGACCCCTAGGGAGTAAGGAAGCTGCCTCTGAGGTTGACAAACATATTTCTCTTTAAACATGAGCCTAAAATTGCACCTATTTCCTTGATGGTATCCAGAAGTTTGATCAGTCAAAGGGCAGGAGCAGCTTAGATCTCTTGGAGATCCCATCTCCCATACACCTTCCTGCAAGCGACCTCCATAATGGTTTACTGTTCAGGGGTCAGTAGCCAGTGGTCACAGAATTTGCTTTACAGGTGGACACTCTGTAATAAAACCTAGGACTCGTGTTTGAGATGCTTTTCGACTTTGCACTCTGATGGATCCATGACACTGCCAGGACCCAGAATGCACTACCAAGAAACTGACCCTACCCGCCATGTGGCCCCCCTCCCAGAAACTGGCTTTGTGCAGCAAGATCATTTCAATACCCCCATAACTTCACCCCCAAGCAGTCAGCAGCACCTGGTCTCTAGCACTCTACCCACCCAATTATAGCTTAAAAAAATTCTAACCTAAGCTGAGCTCGGTGGCTCAGCCTGTAATCCTACGGTTTGGGAGGCTGAGGTGAGTGGATTGCCTGAGCCCATTGTTCGAGACCCCCCTGGGCAACTTGGTGAGACCTCATCTCTACAATAAATCAAAAAAATCAGCCGGGCATGGTAGCGCATGCCTGTAATTCTGGCTACTCGGAAGGCTGAGGCGGAAGGATCGCTGGAGCCCAGCAAGTCGAGGCTGCGGTGGCTGGGAGCGGCCACTGCACTCCAGTCTGGGCAACAGAGTGAGACTCCAACTCAAAAAAAAAAAAAAAAAAAAAATTCTAACCTAAAATTCTTGGGGAGGCAAATTTGAGAAATATCTCCAGTACTCCTCACTCAGGTGCTTTGTGATTATTAAAACTCTTCCTCTATTGTGATACTGCTTTCTCAGTGCACTGGGTCTTTTTAAAAAGAAAGTACAGCAAGCATAAAAGCCCTGTCAGACTATACTGTGATGGGAAGCATCACAGTTAAGATGCTTTCTTTAACCATCCACCAATTACTGGCTTAACAGATAAACATTCTTATTCTTAATTTCTAAATAACAGTGATGGCTATAACACACAGAATCCTAAATGGTATTAGTTCATTTTCTAATTATCCCAAGAAATTCAGCTATAAGTTAAGTTACATGCTTCTCTTAACCTTGATTTTGACCACTTATTGTCATTATGGTATCTAATTTTAGTTCATATAAACCTATAAAATATATACGTAAAAAGAAAAAACATTATTAGAATGAAAGTAAATTAAATGATTTAAAAAGACTTCACAGAGCTCACATAAAATATAAAATAAGCCGGGCTCGGTGGCTCAGCCTGTAATCCCGCGCCTTTGGGAGGCTGAGGTGGGTGGATTGCCTGAGCCCGCGGGTTCGAGACCCGCCTGGGCAGCGAGACCTCATCTCTACAGTAAATAAAAAAAAAAACAGCTGGGCATGGTAGCGCATGCCTGTAATTCCGGCTACTCGGAAGGCTGAGGCAGAAAGGGTCAACCGGGGCCCAGCAGGTCGAGGCTGCGGTGGCCGGGAGCGGCCACTGCACCCCAGTCTGGGTGACAGAGTGAGACTCCAACTCAAAAAAAAAAAAAAAAATATATATATATAAAATAAAATTAAGAGTATTGAATTATATATATCAAAATATAGATTTTACAAAAATTTACAAAATGATTTTTTAAAAAATGTGAAATGAACAAAGCTTACTATGTTATTTAACTCATTAATGAAAGGCACTAGTAAGATGATAACACAATTTCCACAAGCATTAAAATAATTTTATAAGTATTTAAAAAAATAATGCAAATTGCTAAGTTAGTCATTCAACTGGGTCAATCCTCTAAGAAGCATCAAAACCATAAATTTTATCAAAAATCTTTTGATTAGCTTTATCATATATAGAATCTAATCAAATATCAAACAGCAAAGTCAAACCATATTTTCCTAATATTTGGAAAATACTTAGGTGGGGCCTATTGTATGGTGTCTCCCAGTATGACATTTGAAGAACATGCTACTTTCTACTTATTTTCAAGTCTGGGATATGTTTTCCTAATACGTGTGGGAGAGGTGAGTTTAAATTGAAGTGGGGGGATAACAATAAAAACATAGAAAGAATCTACAATCAGAATTCTTCTTCACACCAATCTTTAACATCTGCCTTTATTTTAAGGAAACTCAAAGTCAAAATTTTAAACTGTGGTGTATTTAGTATATATAAAGCTAACAAATCCTTTAAAACTCATACTCAAATAAGAGAGCTCAGCATATACCAGAAGGCTAGATACTTCGGATGTTATAGACTGAAATAATATATATATATTTTTTGAGTTGGAGTCTCACTCTGTCGCCCAGACTGGAGTGCAGTGGCCGCCCCCGGCCACTGCAGCCTCGACCCGCTGGGCTCCGGCGATCCTTCCGCCACAGCCTTCTGAGTAGCCAGAATTACAGGCACGTGCTACCAAGCCCGGCTGATTTTTTGATTTATTGTAGAGATGAGGTCTCGCTGCCCAGGCGGGTCTCGAACCCGCGGGCTCAGGCAATCCACTCACCTCAGCCTCCCAAAGGCATGGGATTACAGGCTGAGCCACCAAGCCCGGTGTGAAATAATATTTTTAAATAGATGTGTTTTCATTTCATGATTTATTGGTGGCTAATAACTTCCTTGTCCAGACACAGAAAGGTAAGAAACCTTTCACCGTATTAGGACAATGAAGAGTTGGAAAAATCTCAAATGTGTGAGATTTTAATATTAATTATATTTTCTTAATTTTTGAAGTCTTGACCATTTAATAGTTATGTGCCATTCACTGGCAAGGCAACAAGAGTTCTGACCTTGTCTCCAATTAGCTGTGTGGATTTTAGTAAGTCATTTTATTTGAACAGGATTCTAAAGTTACTGCTAAATTGAATTCTGTAATGTTGTATTTCTAGGTTCTCTAGCATACTTGAAGGTAATGAAAGGACATTTTAGTAAGATTTGGCATAGTGTATACTTTCTAAAGGGTTTCTGACTTGGTTGCAACATTCAGCATTTCTGAGCCTCAGGTTCCGTCTCTTTAAAATTGATATAATAATAATTACATGCATTACAGATTTTGAAGATTATCAAAATGCTTGCTGAATAATTGCTAACTTTAGAAATTCCTATTTAAATACTTCACTAACATAATTAATGAATTAAAATAAGTGACTAAATTATCATTATCAAAAATTCAAAGCAGAAGAAGTACAGCTTATATATTGTTATACACAATTTTCAACTTGCATTTCTGAGATATACTGAGAATTGCTTAGGTACTTACAGATCTAGGACAATGACTTCTTGGAGGGACTAGTTCCCACTCATTCTTGATTACTTAAGGATGTTCATCTAGAAGTTTTCTTTTATCCACGTATCAGTTTTTTTCACTCTAATGGATTTTTCTTGTGGCATTATATAAAACACCTTACAGAAAAGAGAAATGGATAACAAATAGGATCCTTAGATGGATTTTAAATGGATCAGATTAATGAATTTTAATAATACCAGAAGGCTAAATTGGCAGAACATGAAAACTAATTAGATACAGACAATAGGATTGTGAGGGTTGTGGAAATCAGTTGAATTATAAAATACATAGTCTGGCGTTTTCAGGACACAACAGTAAGTATAAGAGCTTGAATGAAAAGTATTATCAACAAGGGATTTTCCTATTTTCTAAACTATTTCAGTATAATATTCTTAAATTATGTGAAAGGATTTTGCTTTGAATTCTTTTAAACTATTTCAAATGATTCAAGTTTACCAACAAAATATGTATATTATACACTATTCAAAAAATTATTATATTTGAAAATGAACTTGGATTTATTTTTATGTCCCTCTGCCTATAAAAATCTTCACTAAGATATATATGACGTGGACAAATTGTTTGAATGTTTAAATAAAACTTATTTGTTCCTATAATATTCATTTATTGATACATGTTTTGACTTCAAGGGGGATCTTTTCTCTTGACAACATAAAAGTCCTTGATATGGCTTATGAAAGGCAAAAAATCAGCCGGGCTCGGTGGCTCAGCCTGTAATCCTGTGCCTTTGGGAGACTGAGGTGAGTGGATTGCCTGAGCCCGAGGGTTCGAGGCCAGACTGGGCAGCGAGACCTCCTCTCTACAATAAATCAGAAAATCAGCCGGGCGTGGTAGCGTGCGCCTGTAATTCCGGCTACTCGGAAGACTGAGGCAGAAGGATCGCTGGAGCCCAGCAGGTTGAGGCTGCGGTGGCTGGGAGCGGCCACTGCACTCCAGTCTGGGTGACAGAGTGAGACTGCAACTCAAAAAAAAAAAAAAAAAAAAAAAAAAAAAAAGGCAAAAATCTCAGCACTGTATTAGTTGCCTTGTTTAGATATACAGAGTCTTATTTGGAGGTGCGTTGATATGTTTACATTCAATTTTGGAAATTAAAGCTAAAATAAATTTTAGTAGTCAATGAAACCCCCTCTTTCCTTGGATAAATAGACACAAGTCCAGAGATGTGAAACCACAAATCATGCACATTTTAGAGTCAAAAGTTCAGAATGCAGATATTCTTGTTCTCTTTTGAGTGTTTATAGTTGCCTGTTCTTGTCATGTGCAAGGACATTTTAAAAGACATTTTAACATTTAAAAGTTGATATGCAGATATAGCAGATAGAAAATATGCCCTCAAAATTCCTACAAAAATTCAGACTTCTGTCTTATAGAAAATGAAATTCCTAGGGCATCTCCACATTTTAAACTGAATGTATTCCAACTTTTAGATTTGATTTCTAAAACCTGAATGTAGGTCTTTTCACTTATTCAGCTTAAATTGCAGCTTTTCATTTTTAATCATCAGTGCTACTGAGGTCTATTTGAAGTCTAATTCTATTTTCCATCATAATTTATCACTCATTTTAGAAAATTAGATAAGAATTTTTTATGTTTAAATCAAACTTATGACCAAAAATTTAAACCCTTTAAGATTAATGGAAACCTTTGGTTTCCATTAATTCAGAGAATCAGATAGATTACATATGCAAACATTAACCAAACAAAACATTTGACAGGAAAACATATTAAAATCAAGCAAGCCTCATTAATGTATTTTCCACTAGATCTACCTGGAAACGTTCCAGAATAAGAGAAACTCAGATATAAGTCAAACGCACTGGGCATATTTAATATTAGTAGAAAATTAATAAGGAGTTTAGAAAAACAAAATATATATGTATTTAGTGAGAACTACAGATTAATATAGCAAATTATAACACTTAAACTTAGAATACAGCCAAAGTTTAATTCTAGAGAAGCAATAAATAAAAAAATTAGGAGGGTAAACATGCATTACTATGATAAAGTCTTCTCTCTAGACTCCCACACAGACATCTCAAGCCCCACGTTTCCTACCTACTCAGCTATCAATGGAAATTGGCCTGTGTTAAGGGAGTGCATTCGATATTCAAATCAACTACATTTTTTAATATGATAAATGAACTTTCATTTTTTTACTCTTTTTTTTCTTTTTATTTTAGAATCAAGGCTTGCAAGTGCATGTTTGCCATGTGGACATACTGTGTAGTGGTGGGTGATGGTCTCAGGTGACCCATCCCCCAGATAGTGCATATTGTACACAATAGGTAATTTCTGAACCCTAACTCACCTTCTTCATTTCCCCCCTTATTGGTGTTCTACGTGTCTATTATTCTCATCAATGTGGACATTTAGCGCCTGCATGTAAGTTCATTATTTTATTTTAATGTTCTACTATAATTTTAATTTTATATACATTTATATTATATACATTGCATTGTATATATTTGACTGAGAATTCTTTGTGTCTTTCCTTTTTCTCTCTTCTTCCAATCTACAACTTTATTTGGCTTATCTTGTTATGTCTAAAAAAAATTATAGTAGCAGAATATTTCAGTGGATTAGGTAACATCTCACTGAAGTTCACTAATATTGATAGATGTAATGTTTGGACTTGTCTCACTGTCTTCTAGGTTGGAGTGTAGTGACATAATCACGGATCACCACAGCCTCAAACTCCTGGTCTCAGGCCTCAGTCTCCAAAGTAGCTAAGGCTACAGGTGTATGCCATCACATTCAGCTATTTTTTTTTTTTTATTTTTTTTTTGGAGATGAGATCTTGCTTTGTTTTCCAGGCTCATCTTAAACTCCTGGCCTCAAGTGACCCTTCAGCCTCAGCCACCCAAAGTGCTGGGGTTACAGGCCGGAACCACTGTGACCAACTCAGACAATAATTTTATTATGATTTTATGGTTTCCTTTTGTGGAAGAAGAAATATGCCTGTTTTGCTAAGGCACTGGAATAATAGAAAGTATCAAAGTGTTTTTTAAAAATTGCAAGTCTCAAATCAAACATATTCTTGTGTTCAAATGTTGATGCTTTCCACAGCGTAATGGATATCTAGTAGTACTGGGAGACAAACCTTTTTCTATGAAAATGTAGCCTGTAAATATGCAGGTGTCTACCTCCCAGTGGATGAGATTAATTGTACTAGGCAAGTTTTATTAATTTTACTGCCTATGTATCTCCTGGGAGATAACAGGCAAACTACCACAGTAAAAAAAATAATAATAACATAACCATTTATTCTGATCCATAGTCCTTCTCATTTACAGATTATTTTTCAGACAGCTACATTTAAGAACAAAGTAATTAGGATATGGTATACTCAAGGCCAATTTTTATTTTTCCTTTTGGACAAGAACTGAACACTAAATTTCTATTTTTTTTCTTCAAATGTCCTTTAAAACACGTTTTTCAAGATATAAAACGCATCTTAATGGGAGTTTGTTGTAAACAGTGTTCAAATATATCTGGTACATTCAAGATTGCTATTACTTTTCACCTTGACTATTTCAATATCCCCACTGATATCCCAAACCACTTCATAACATAGGCAGAAGACTTTATTAAAAATGCAATGCGGTTGGGCTCGGCGGCTCAGCCTGTAATCCCAGCTCTTTGGGAGGCCAAGGTGAGTGGATTGCCTGAGCCCGCGGGTTTGAGACCCGCCTGGGCAACTTGGCGAGACCTCATCTCTACAATAAATAAAAAATGAGCCAGGCATGGTAGTGCGTGCCTGTAGTTCCAGCTACTTGGAAGGCTGAGGCAGAAGGATCCCCAGAGCCAGCAGGTCGAGGCTGCAGTGGCCGGGAGCGGCCACTGCACTCCAGTTTGGGTGACAGAGTGAGACTCCAACTCAGAAAAAAAAATTCAATGCTTACTACTGCTTGTTTCTGTTAAATGCAATCCTTGGTTTCCAACATGTAATTCAAGCTTTAAATCGTGGCCTTGTGTCTCAATCATAGCAGTCTTATCCTTTTCTGCTGCTGATCTCAAAATTTACACTGTAATAAATAAGACAGCATGTAGTTAGTTACACAGGATATATTGCACACAATAGGATAACATTGTAGCTAATTACATGGTCTCTCTCTCTCACACACACATGCACACACATGCACACGCACCTCAAGGCATAAACACATATGTGTACATTGGAAGTTTATTTTTGAGAAGGTTCTGTATTTATGCTGGAAGCTTATTTCAATGTCTGGTTATCTTTGACTTAAAATTTATATTTAATAGTATACTGAAAAACTTTATTATTTTATATAAAGACTGCTTAAAAATATGAGTGACTGGAAAGATGAAAGCTACTGAAATTGTTACATCAGTAGGACCTGATATAAAAGGAATTAAAAGTTTGATATTTGACCAGTCTGGACAACATGGTGAGACCTCATCTCTACAATAAATCAAAAAATTAGCCGGGCATGGTAGCACAAGCCTGTGGTTCGCTACTTGGAGGGTAAGGGGGAAGGATCGCCAGAGCCTAGCAGGTCAATGTTGGGGTGACTATGAGAGTGCCACTGCACTTCAGCCTGGGTGACAGAGTGAGACTACAATTTTTAAAAAAAGTTTGACATTTACTTTTAATTAATTTTAATTAAATGTGAAGTTTGGTTTTGTGTTTTGTTGTTCATTAAGGATATTTTTTGCAGTGATACCTTTCAAAATGCAGAAGTGGAAAGATAAAGGGTTTTGCCTCCATTTGTAAGGTTTATATCCACTATTTATCAGTAAATTCATTTTTAAAATTACCTTTTCTAATCTGTAAAATGAGTTATACTAATGTATGCCCTTTTAAGTTATGAAAATTAGTGCTGTTTAATATTTTAAAAGTACAATTCCTGAAAAATTATAGCTTAAAATATTTGAAATGATTATTTATCATAGCTTAAGAGATCTATTTAATTGATGTTAGATTCCGAAGATTAAGGTAGGATATAAACAGATTTCCTTGAATACGATTTGTGTGAGAAAATATTTCTAAAAATAAGTTAACAACTAGGAAAGTGACAAATCCTAAAAAATAAAGTGTGTGATGCAAATATGATAAATTTTTTTGCCTTGTACTGGGTTGAAATCTTGTCACCATTCTCCTGCTGGTTATTATAAGTTACAATAAAACAAGATGTAATTTAGGTTTGGTGAAAATGTGTCATTGAAACATCCCTGATTGTGCTATCAGATGAAACCAGATAAAATAACATTAATTTACATGTAACTAAGGTACTAAAACTCTTTGTTCAAGAAAATAATCTAACAGTGTGGTGCAATAAAACATAACTTTGTTTTTTTTTTTTAAAAGGATACAAAGTCCAAAGGTCCTTTGCCACCTAAAAAAGAAATTGCAAAATTATTTAGAACTTAGATAATGTAACTTCAATATAAATAAAACAAAATTTAATTAGAATGACCGATTTGAATTAAAGAATTTATAGTTATATATTATACTTCAGAGAATATAATTTCTGAATTCTGAATGCAGATGCTGTAGAAATCTTTTGTACAAATAACATTTCTGAGTATATTTTTCCAGAAAAGGGAGTGTGCAATTTTCTCACTATTTCCCATGCTGGACAGGATGGTAAGATTGATAGATTGAGGGAAGTTGTCAATTTGCCATCAATACACAAGAAGATTTACCTCTGAGATTTGGGTCATGTTCTTTTAACTTTCCCAAATATTTTTTGTCTTTTTTGGAGGGAAGGGGAAAATTCAATGAGGTATTTCTAACTGTAATTCAACCTTCATTATCAAGTTCACGGAACTAATTCTCCAGAAAACAAACAAACAAACAAAACAAGACAAACACACACACACACACACAAAACACTTGGTCTACTTTGTTTTCTTTCTGCTCATAAAGCATATTGTGTGTCAGTGTTCTATTGTAGAAAATATTGCATTCACATGAAATTCTAGGATATAGAAGAGTACCTTATATATAATATACATTAAAACATAGTTATATATTTGTAACTATGCATTGAAGTAGTAAATATTTTAAAATGAATTTAACCCCATTTTTGTGCTACAATAGAAAAGGACAACATGTTTTTGATCACAGTAAATAAAAAAGATGGGCCCCTTGATTAAGCACTCGCAGAATACAATTTCAGAAATCTCCCAGCTATGAATGCAGATATGTTTTGCTTAGATTATGTAGTGTTTTGTAGTTACTGGCCTTCCCCTCCTCTCTCATATCAAGTGCAGGTCATGGCCAACCATGTTATATTGGCCAAATGAGAAGGAGGGGAAGAACCTGAGCTGGATACTTATTGTCCTCCAGAGAAGATTCTTCTGCACTGACTTCAAACAAGGGGGCAGAACAATTGGTCTTAAGCGGGACAAGTGGATCACTTGTGCAGGCTTACAGAGTTCAGGAGAATCTGGGGATTTGGGATTTTCAGGAACATTAACCTGGTTTGTCCATATCATGACCCCATTCTTTCTAAAGCTGAACCCTGGTCTTGGGATAGCAGACCTGTCTTGCTTGGTAAGTTAAAATTTTTGTTGTTGTTGTCTGACTAATTTTGGAACTGCCCTGGGCATTTACTCAGCTTCCTCTACTCACTACATTCAGTAGATTCTACTCAGGAGGCCCTCTGATTTTCAAATATGTTTTCAGTTGGCAATAGTTGTTTTCAGTTTTCAGTTATTCTGTTCCAGTAGGTACTGAGTTCCATTGTCCTTGGAGTTATTTCTTCTCCCATATTTCTAAAACACATTGTATAACATAATTGCGAATACATTAATTTTCACTAGTATGCCCTTTAATTTACCAATGAACAATTGAACCACCACCTTTTCCCCTAGGAACTATCCGAACTTCACCTTTGGCCAGTGAGAGTGTTCTTACCGCCTCCTGAGCAGTGTGTGACTCCACTCCCAAATCCCGTCTTTTCTCCTGACTTCTCTGACTGCATGCTTTCCTCTGAAGTCAGTTATAAGGAATATTTTAGTGTGCAGGATATTCATTAAGGAGTGTTCTCATGGCTAACACCTAGAGTAGAAAGGAGGAGAAAAATGGGAGTGGGCAGAGAGGTATCAACTTTCAATAGATGCCAAATGATATCTCTGACTGAAACAGAGAACTCAAGCTACAGTGGCCTTAGAAAAGATCAATAGAAACAAAATTCAGATGATAGCTTGAAAGTTGTATATATATTTATAATTGTATATATATATATGTGTGTGTGTGTGTGTGTGTGTGTGTGTATACATATGTCAGTACTACATGTGAAGAGGATAACATACAAAATATAATTCAAAATTGATGGACTGAATTGATAAATACAACTATACATGTCTTCAAAGAGACTCATGCAAATAGAAATCAAAATTAAAATGCTACCAATTTTTTAAATTACATGACAAAAACTTTAAACAAAATGGTTTTGTTCTAATTAGATTTTAATAAAGTAAACATTATAGAGGGAGTAAGAGTTTTTAAAATAATTTGAAAGCTACCAGGCCACTGGGAAGATATAAACTTCATCAGTTTTCAATCACCAAATAGCAGCTTCAAAATGTATAATGCAGAAGTTGACAGAAGAAGAAAAGATAAATAGACAAACTGTAATTACAGAAGTAGATTTAATATACTTTTTAAAGCAATAAATAGAAGATGCAGGTAAAATATCAATTTAGAAAAATGTAATTTGGACAGATACTTAGCTATTTTAACTTAATTGACACACGTGAGACATTTATCCTATGACTTTAGACTGTACATTATTTTCATGAGCAATTTTTTTTGTTTTGGGAGAATCTTACTATATACATTTAAAGTGTACAACATGAAGTTTTCATATACATATACGTGGTAAAATGATTAGTATAGTCAAACAACATATGTCAAGTTAACACATCCATTTCCTCACTAGTCATCGTGTGTGTGTGTGTGTGTGTGTGTGTGTGTGTATGTCACCTGAAATCTACTCTCTAAGCAGATTGGCAGTGTATAATACAATGTGATTAATTATAGCCATCATGTTGGATATTCGATTTCTAGACTGATTCATCCTAAATAACTGCAGCTTTGTACGCTTTTACCTACATCTCCCCATTTATCTCCAACTTTCCACTTCTGGTAACCACTGTTCTACTCTGCTTCCATGTATTTAATCATTTTAGATGCTACATATAGATGTTATCATGGAGTATTTCTTTTACTCTGTCTGGGTTACTTACCATCACATTCTCCAGGTTCATCCATGTTGTCACAAAGGCAGAATCTCCTTATATGTGCACATACATACACGATGGGGGGAGGGGCAAAAATCCGGAATTTACCTAAAAATTGTGTGTTTATTCTTACATGTTTAAACTTCAGTCACCTTCAAAATAATCGCCATTTGATCCATACATCTATGATGCTTTTCGATTGCTCAAAACAGTTTTTGAACTCATCAGTGTTGATGCCTTTTAGTGCTTCTGTCATTTTTTTTTCCACTTCCTCCACATCAGCAAAACGTTTTCCTTTAAGGATTTTTTTCATCCAGGGGGAAAAATAAACAAAAAAAAATCACCTAGGGCAAGATTTGGTGAATAGGAAGGGTGGGACATGGAGGTCATGCTGTTTTTGGAAAAAAAAAAACTGCTGTACACTCAGCACAGTGTGGGCAGGTGCATTCACAAATTACTCATCATGAAATAGGTAAACATGTTGAATCTCCAAAAAATATTCAGTGAAGTCGAACACAGTCTCTCAAACGCTAGCTACCACACTGATGCCGCTGGGTTCCTAGAACACTTCCCTAGCAGGGAAAGCCTGTGCTATAAGGGGCTTGACCTCCAAAAAATAACTCTGATTTCTTTTGGGTCCTCTCTTGCATATATGTACAATGTATATATATGTGTGTGTCTGTGTGTATATATAAATGAATATATAAATATAAATACATATAACCATAATTTATTTATTTGTCAATAGATACTTATGGGTTACCCTATCTTGATTATTGTGAATAATGTTGCAATGAACATGGGAGTAAAGATATCCCTACAGCGTAAAATATCACTTCCTTGGGTATAAACACAGAAGAGGGATTGTAGGATCACATGGTAGTTCTATATTTAAGTTTTTTGAGGAACCATCATGCTGTTTTCCACAATGTACCAATTTATATCCTAAACAACGTTTCTCATCTCTTGTCTTTTTAATAATAATGGTCATTCTAACAGGTGTGTGGTGAAATCTCATTGTGCTCTTGTTTGAATTTTTTGATAATTAGTTATATCGAGCACATTTTTATATGCCTGTTGGCTATTTGTGATTGTTCTTTGGTTTAAAAAAAAAGTCTACTCAGGTTCGTTGTTCATTGTTTAATTGGGTTGGGTTTTTTGTCATTGAGTAGTACGAGTTCCTTCTACATTTGGGCTATTAACCCCTTATTATTTACATTATATATAGGTGCATATATGATAATCACATATAATTTTAATATACATATATATAAATAGTTTGAAAATATCTGTTCAACTGGTTCTCTCTTCATCTAAGACAGCAATTGTTTCCAAAATGCTCCCTAGGCTGCAATCATACACATTTCTCTTCTCTCAAATTAATTCACTTATCAAGTCCTCAATGAAGCCTTTTTGAATCTCTGAAGAAGAACAGCTTCTTTGTGTTCTGCCAGTAATGTCTACCACTTTGTTAAACTTGCCCATCTACCTTACATATCCCCCCACAGAGAGAAAGTCTTAAGAGTGTAGAATCCTGTCTAATTCTTGTGCTAAAACAATGTGCCATAATAGGTCCACAATGAAAGGATGGTTAGCTGAATACAAGTGCCTGTATCTGTATTTTTCCTCTTCTCCTTTCCTTGCTCCTTCTTGCCCCAGTTTTCCTTCTCCTCTTCCCTTTCTTCTCCTCCTTCTCCTCTTCCAGATTCTTCTTCTATTCCCTCTTCTGTCTGTGTGGGTGATCCTCACTTCAAGTAGCACTTAAGCATTTAACTGGAATTCTTATTTTCTTTAGTGGATATCTGTGAAATTAAAATGTATTATTATAAACAAGAGAGAAATAAATGGATTTCAAAGTAATTTTATCATTTGAAAATATGAATACCTTTTAATTAGAGCTCACATAAAACCTGAACTATTACAGTATGGGAAATTTTAGTCACCATCCTCATTAAAAGAGTTATTAAGTTCTTAATTACGAGTTCATGTTCTAAATATCAGCAAAAGACACAAACATTCTCATCCAGGACTCTATACTATGTTATTAAGCACCCATGTGTAATTTCATATATGCACGCCTTTCCATGCTACTCTGCCTTTCTGAAATGCCCTGCATCTTCTTTTCGGCTTGACTAAAACTCTTTTATATAATTTCACCTAAAGATTTACCACATCTTTTTCTGCCATTCAGCTGATTTTCATATTTAAATGCCAAACACTTTTTCTCTTTTTCAGTTTTACAGATGAACACGGAAATACGTTATTTGAGGATTTAATAAATACAAATATATAAAAGAAAATGTTAAGATCCCATTTTGCCTCACTGAACTCTCATGTTACTACTCAGAGGTATTTTCAATTTATGTTTTGGTAAGCTTACTTTCCATCTATCATTTGTCTATCTATCTCTATCTATCTATCAATCTGTCTGTCTATCTACCTACCTATCTACCCACAAACACTCATGCACATACTATATTACACCTATATGTGTAGATATAGATGCATATACATATATTATTATAGATACATTTTTATTACAGATATTATTATAAACTATTATTCTGAAATATGCTTTTTTACTTACCAACACACCTTAAAGATACCTCCTTATCAGTACCTTGAGTACCTTTAACAGATTCCTCTAAAAAGATACAGTGTTTCATAATTTGAAAGTGTCATACTTCATGTAAAAATATTTTCAGTAATGGATACATACCTTTATTTTTATTAACAAAGATAAAACAACTTTATTAATGTTGATCAAAGTGGTTCTAATTTTCCACTATTAAGTGCTGCAACCTGGATGGATTTAGAATCTATAATACTCAGTGAACTATCACAGAAACAAAGAACTGAGTACCACATGTTCTCATTCATAAGCAGACACTGAACAATTATCATAATACCATAAGAAAGGGATTGGCAACAGTGGGAAACTGTTGTGGGGAGGTACACTTTGCCAATAAGGGTACTTGATCGTAAACCAGGTGAAATAGGGACCAAAGTGAGGCCCGAACTTGACCTGAAAAGTGATTATTTGTATACCTAGTCCTGAATTTTACCCATCTTTAAAATAATTTTTTTTTTTTTTTTTTAGTTGGAGTCTCACTCTGTTGCCCAGACTGGAGTGCAGTGGCACACTCCGGGCCACCGCAGCCTCAACCTGCTGGGCTCAGGCTATTCTCCCACCTCAGCCTTCCAAGTAGTCGGAACTACTGGCGTGCACTAACATGCCCGGCTAATTTTTTAAATTTATTGTAGAGACGAGGTCTCGCCAAGTTGTTTGGGCGGGTCTCGAACCCATGGGTTCAGGCAATCCGCTCACCGTGGCCTCCCAAAGTGCTGGGATTACACACTGAGCCACTAAGCCCGTCCAAAATAAAATTTTTTTTAAAATGATGCAAAATATATGAAAAATTATTTATTGAAATACTATCATTTTATCAACTTGATCTCCAAACGAATCCATTTATACTAATAGTTTATGAGTATTCATTTCTCAAATATTTTCTAGTATTATTACTAATCTTTTAAATTTTGCCAAGCTTATGGGTAAAATAGATACTTTCTAAATTTTGCATTGCTCTGATTACTGGGAAATGTGAGACTTTTCATGTTTATTGGTTATTTGTACTTTTGCTTATTTATTTTCTCTTTATATATGCTTTGCTTACTTTATTTTCTTCTTCAAGTACTTTTTTGGGGAACAGGGTATCACTCTTTCGCCTCGTAGACTGGAGTGAAGTAGCACAATCATAGCTCACTGCAGCCTCAGACTCCTGGGTTCAAGTAATCATCTAGCCTCCCAAGTAGCTGGGTACAGGTGTGTACCATCGTACCCAGCTAATTTTTTTTTTTCTGTAGAGACTAGGTCTTGCTTTGTTGCCCAGACTGGTCTCAAACTCCTGGCTTCAAACAATCTTCCCCCCTCAACCTCCCAAAGGACTGGGATTACAAGTGTGAGCCACCACGCCTGGCTATTTCATTTTTCTTATTAAGTCATAACAGGTTATAATATAGTTCATACATTATTGAATTCACTTCATAATAAGTTGTATTATATCCCTTCTCTCATTGAGTTTTAAGCAATTTTTTAGTTTTCATTTTTTCCTTTTAGACTTGTGAAAATAAATTAAATAGAATAGAAACATTAAGTCTATAAACAAATAAGCAATTTGTCAAATGCAAGTACAAAGGATCATTTTCAGGGTTGGTGCACCTGGGGTAAATACACGGCCAGGTTGGGAAATAACACAGAAGCATCCATATTTTGGGAAGACACATTCAAATGGTTTTTTTCCCTAATGTTTTATGTTATTAATGCTGTTTCCAGTCACAAAATTAATATGTGCTTCTATAACTATCAATAAAGATATCTGATATAGAAACAAGGAAAATAGTAGCTGGACAATAATTTGACTTTAGAAACTTCAGGTATATGTGTGATCATTTGAATTAATCTGTATAATAATAACATCAATAATAACTAACACTTTGCCATATGTCAGGTGTGATATTTGCAATTCTCATAAGAACATTTAATTTTCATTTTATATATAACTTCATTCAAGAAATGATAAAATTGGCTTAGGGAGTGAATAATTTTCCACAGGTTCAATAGCTGGCAAATGACAGCTCTGGGGTCTGAAAATGCTCGTGACACCAAAGCCTGAGTTTTTTGCACAGCATCTCATTGTTCCTTTAGAACCCCATGTGTCTTCAGATATCTAGACATATATGTTTGTGAAACTGAAATCTTGATAGGCATCTTTGATGGGCAGAGTAATAACCCACCAAAAATGTCCCTGTCCTTATCACTGGATTTTGTGCATATAGAGTCTTAATGGTAAAAGAGATTTCGCAGCTGTGATTAAGTTAAGGATCTTGAGAGGAGCAATTATCCTAAATTATCCAGGGGCCCAATGTAAACAAGGGAACTTTACAAAAAGGAGCCCAAAGAGTCAGAGAGATAGATTTGAAATGTTACCCTGAGGCACCGAGGAAAGCGCTAAGGGCTAACAAGTGCAAGGGCCTCTAGAAAAGACAAAGGGACCAATTCTCTCTAGAATAGCCATTGGAGTGCAATTTAGGTAACAACTTGAGTTTAGCCTAGTGAAACTTATTTTAGATTTCTGACTTCTGGAACTGTAAGATAATAAGTTTGTGTTGCTATTTGTTATTATGTTTACGGTAGTTTGTTATAGCAGCAATAGGAATCTAAAACAGACCCTTAGGGGCAACAGAGCCTTAGAGTTTTTGTTTTAGCATTAAGAATATGGAACTGACTCTGCTTTTCATGACGTCCATTTATGCCTACTAATTTTTGTTGCTTTGTCCGCAGAACTAGTCTCAAGCCCTTGTATAATTTGGAATGTTTTCAATCCTTCAGAACTATAGTTAGTGATCAAAAAATGGGCTGTGGCATCATAATTTTTTAAAGTATGATTACCTAAGGGAAAATGCTTCCAGTAGCTTACACAATTTTCAGAAAATGATTTTAGAGGGGTATAGTGCAGCAAAGGAATATAAAAGACAATAATTCTAAGACTTCTTAATGACTTAGCTCACAAAGCTAGGCCATATAAATAAAATGCTATACATAAAATGAATGTCATGATGTCTGGGATGTTATCAAAGGAACACCTAATTATGGTAAAAACAACAGTATCTTTTTAATATACGGTATATGCCTTCTCTGCTTTCTTTAACAATTATTTCAAATTAATTTGATACTATTTTAATTAAAAATATAAATTGGATATTTGCTTTCATTTTTACACTTTAATATATTTTCATTATTACATTTAAAAAAAAACCAATTTAATATTTGAATTAAGCATAAGGGATTTTATTTTTCAACTTGACCTTTATGAGACTGTCATTGGTAAATTTCAATGAAGTTTTAGTTTAATAACATTGTTATCATTGATTGATACTTTGTATAATTCAGATAGAAATAAAAATTGTGATTGCAGCAAGACAGAAGAGCATTTCATTTCTTTTTTCTTTTCAGCTTTTAAAGCTCATTAAGTATAAAATTATCTTTTGTATCTATATAAATGAGTTACTTAGATTTAATAATTTATACTATATTAGCAGAGTCCTTAGATACTTATTCAACCCCCCAAATTTACATTTTGGAGAACTCAGGATTTTTAAGCAATTTATATAACATCAAATAGTTAACTAACCGCAGGTCTAGGTATAGACCCATAACTCATATTTCCTTAATATGTGTGTGCTTGTATATATAGTATATGTGTATATATACATATGAATATGTGCATTGTGTGTGTACATATATATATAATACATATAAAAGATAAATGTTTTATATTATAGACCTTTATGGAATTGGGGGAAAATAAAAACAAAATCAAGTAGTCCTAAAATCTCAAAACCATCAGTTTTGTTTTAAAATTACTGGTACGATCATATTACTTACAAAATAGGAAATTACACACAAATTACTACATTTGCTTTGAAATATTTATGACAAAAGGGCTATGAATTTGAATTGTTTAAAAAATATAAAAAAAATTAAAAATTAGCAACACTGGCAATGATTAACAAAGAGAATAAAGGTTGTTTCCTCTAGATAAACATACACTTAACAGTGTGAATAAGGTTAAAATAATGAAGCTCAAAGCACCAAGATAATCATTTAAACATTATTATTGTATTATTTACTGTTGTAGAGCTTTCTTATGAATTGCTTATCTTTGCCTTCTATTTGTGCTATCTCAAATTTTGTGTCTTGTTTTAAGGCTCTGATCTTTTAAAAGATCATCTTGCTTATATTCATACGATTTTAATTTAGAAAGATTATTCACATTTCTCCACTCGCGTATTATTCTATCCAACTCACATTATTTTGAAAATTAAGACCTTGTTATGTCATTTGTGTTATATTTAGTCAAAGTAGAATGCTATTTTAAACATTGTTTTGACACAGGATTTAAGATAAATGTACCAATTTCTGTAACTAGTTTTTTAAAAGAGAGAAAATTACTTAAACTGCAATACTGAGTTTACTTTTGTTTTAAATAATTGGTCATACACACCCACCATCCTACTCAATTTATTTAAATCAGTAATTTTTGAATATTTCTGTATGGCAGATACTATGGTTGGTACAAGGGAAGCAACGATAAATACAGTCTGCCTGTGATCTTGAAAAATTCACAATTGACTTCACTGAGGTTAAACAAACAACAGAATCAAGTTATATTATATACATTCATGGATTCTACATATAGTTGTTGAACACAATCCAGCTATTGAGAGGCATAAGTGAGTAAAACAAGTAGTTTCCATCCTCCCCAAAACACTTTGTAGCTGCCAGAATAGAAATAAATATTAACGAAATAATACAACAGAGAAATGTAAAAATGCAAATGTTAAAACTAGTCAAGGAAAGATAAACAGTACTATTAAGATCTTTTAATAGGGCATGGGTTGAGGCAGAGATCTAGTCAGGTAGATTAGGAAAACCGTCAGCAGAGATCTGATGACAAAAGGCATTGACTAAGAAAATAATTTGAAAAAAAAAAGCGCTCTAGGCAGAGGAAACTACATACAAACGTGCAAGGGGTTTGAGAAGTACGAGAAAGCAGGAGAGACAGAGAAATGATCAGTCTGGTAGGAATCAAGATTTCTGGGGAAATGAGGCAAAACAGGATAATGATTTACCAGGTTAAATACTGTTCAAGAGGAAAGAATGAAGAGAACCTTAAGAATTCGAAACTGCCATAGCAGGAACAGTTTCAGTAATTACTGAACAGGTGAGTAGCACCATATCAAATTGTGGCAAAGAGAAAGAATCAGGTGAGGAAATAGAGACATTGGAGCTAAACAAATCTTGACTAATTTTGCCATGAAGAAAAAAAAGAGGCTAGTAGCTGAAGTTCAGTTTAGTTTTTTAAAAAATTATTTATTTTATTTTTTATGGAAGAGCCTTGAGTGAATTTTGAAATAATGGGGAAACTAAGTATTTAGAAAAGAGGGAATTTATAGTATTAATGTCTTTATTCTAATCTGGAATCACCTATGTGACAAACATTAGTTCAGAGTAAATCTCTAGTTAAAATCATGAGAATAGGCAAAATTTCCCAGGAAGACTACCAAAGTTAAAATTTTACTTCAATATATTCTACCCAATACATGGAAACAAAAAGTTCCCAGAGTTTCAGAGTACTAAATAAATTTGACCTATAATAGCATTTAGTTGTTGGAAGATAACCCAAAATGTAGACCTGTATTTCTTTAGCCTAAGAATGTTATTCATGAAAAGTATTTTAAAATGACTTTAAATATATCTCATAAAATCACTACAATATAATAATTTTTACTTAAATATTGTATAAATGTGCAGGACTGAAAAATGTACACATTTGAAAAGAAATATGAATTATATGGGTGTTCTTGATACTCAAGTCTTTTTTCTTTTTTAATTGAAGTCTCTTTTTTTTTTTGAGTTGGAGTCTCACTCAGTTGCCCAGGCTGGAGTGTAGTGGCACACTCACAGCCACCACAGCCTCAACCTGCTGGGTTCAGGTGATCCTTCCACCTCAGCCTTCCAAGTAGCTGGCGCCACAGGCATGTGCCACCATGTCCGGCTAATTTTTCTTGATTTATTGTAGAGATAAGGTGTCACCACGTTGCCCAGACTGATCTCAAACTTGTGGGCTCAGGCAATCCTCTTATCTAGGCCTCCCAAAGTGCTGGGATTATAGGCATGAGCCTCTGCGCCCAGACTCAAGGCTCCTTTTCTAAAGCTATCTTTAAATTAATTGCTCTAGTTCAAAATCAAATTTTGATGCAAGTTATAAATTTTCAAATAACTCAAGTATTTTTTTCTTTCATTTTAATAATGAATACTTCACATCAAACTCATGTATAATGAAAAAAATACTTAGCAAATTCATTAGTTTGCTTATAGCATTGATCACTAATGCATTATCTATTATATTTGTATTTCATAAAATATGACTTCACAAATAAATTGCTATATCATGTAAATAGATATTTAGACTGTCACATTTACAATTTTCTAGTTATAGTTTAGGCCTTAAATGATTAAGTATAGTTTACAGAAAGATCTACCTATGAAATGATAGTAATTGCAGCAGTCAATTTTGTACTTTATAATTATGATATTTAGTATTTAGTGATAACAGTATAGATCTATAAGCTTTTGCCCAATTTTACTTCCATTCATAATAATTTGGAGGAAAATTTAACTTTTCTACTTAATATTATTTTAATGATAAAACCAGTACATTAAATGATTGAACCAGGTAATGTGATTCATTTCCTTATTAAACTGAATGTATTTCGATGCTCTTACCAAATACATGTTTTAATTTGAAATCTAGATGCATGCTAGGTAATAATTTCATTATAAATTTCAAGGAAAATTGTTTTTTTCATTACAAGAGAACACAGACTTACACACACACACACACACACACACACACACACACACACACACACACACACGTCAATTCCAGAGCTTTACTGTGTGCTTAATTACACCAAGATTAACAATAGCTTTTTCTGTGATGGGGAGTTTCAAGATGGTAAATGATTGTTCTGAGCTTTATAATTATGTAGAACTATATGTGCTGTTTGCTATTTTGAAGTAAAAAAACAAGCAAATATTCGATTTAACATTCAAACGTTTATTACTCAGAAACTCTATTTTTTGTCTTTAGGAAGTTATTTCCTATAACTTATTAAAACTTTCAATAGCAAAAAATAAAAATACTTAATCTGTTTATGCAGTTCAAAATATTTAGTTCTGATAATTATTGTGTCATATAGTATCCGAAAGTTTCCTGTAGTCAGCCAAATAGCTTTAAAGAGAAAAACTCATCCTTACATCTTCACGCATCCATTTGGAAATTGTAGGATTGCCCAGAATGATTGAGGAAGAGAGAAAGCACTGTTTTAATTCTCTCCAAGGAGCAAGTTCTGGTTCTTCTTACCACTTGCGGCTGGGTCTGAAAGTTAGATGTAATCCAGGCAAGATGGAGGGTTCCACAAATCTGCTGTCATTACTAGAGTGTTTCTATTCCTAGTTTTCCTTCAGGTCCAGCTTATCCTGTTCCCTACAGAAGCTTCAGGATACCAATCCTCAGAGCACAGGGTAATGAATCTCTCCACTGTCATAGTTTAAAGATTTTACCTTAATCCCTGTCCCAGAAATAATCTGTCATGACATGAGAGAACAACAAAGTCCTGTTACCACAGGCCCTACACCAACTCAAGATTAGTACGGGTCTTGGTTATTTTTTCATATATTTAGATGTCGTATACAAATATAATTTTTTAAAAGTTTCCTTCTTTGACAAAAGTTATTAGTATATATGCTGGAAGACAAGTCTTAAAGTACAAGTTATGAAACACTTTTAATTTTCATTGAGATTCAAGTCTAGGAACCAAGTTCAAAGGCATTCCCTTTGTGACTGTAGTCTGAAACTTGTTACATGAGTATAAGTCACAGAAAAACTTATTGGGGTTAGATTTCATGTAAGGCATCTTGCAATTGTGTATAATATTCAATTAAAAAATTTGTTTTTATGCATTATAACCTTCACTTCCCAGTATTTTAATAATGTGTTATGAAATGTTATAGCTTTGTCTTAACCACATTCTGAATTAAAAAGAAACATGTACCCAGTCTTTTTTTTTTTTTTGCCCCGCCGCCCCTCCCCCATACCCAGTCTTAAACTAAAACAGTCCAGGCAAGCAGAACATCCTTGGAAAGTTATTTATGAAAGGAAAAGACTTAAACTATAAAAAGGAAGAAAAGTGGTTCATGAGAGTGGAAGGAATGGTGAAGGAAAAAATTAACTATTCATGACCAGAAAAGATTTATAAAATATTCTAGTTTTCTTCAGGGATTCCAAGAAATACCAGTAATAGACTGGGCTTCCAGCATTTGAACAGAAAATGACGAATGCTACGGTGCCTTCAGGGAAAGTGTGGTCCCAAGTGTAGAAGATCCTCTAGATGATTCCCATTGCCCTTTGTAATCTCTAGGAAAATATTGCAGTGAGGTTGTGGTATATGGCACAAAATAAAGTTAAATAATTTTCAATGAGACACAGAGATTTACAGAAAGCCACTGTATTATCAACATTTTCTGCAAATCAGTGTGCTGACAGTACAAAAGAAAAAGGAGGACAGAGTTTTCCAGCTAGGGTTTTCCTCCCAAAGACACACCAGATATCTGATATTTGCGGAACCAGCACAGCTATGTTTTGAAAAGACTTCATGTATCAAAAGAAAAAGTTAAAATTGGCCTTTCAGAGATTTCGAATCACATTTATTGACTTAATTGAACTTGAGGTTCTGTGACTTCCTTTATTTTGAATATGTGCACATATGAGAAAATGGTTGGGCACATTGTTAAATATTTCCATATTTGGTAAGAACACTAAAAGAATTTGCTTGCTTTTCTAGGACCTGATGAGACCTACATATCATGCAGAGCAATTCCAATATCAAGGCTGATCATCTGTCCAGAGATGGTCATTAAACTCACAGACCAAATCTGTAAAACATTTGTAAGTATTTAGCTGTTCCTGGATAGCTTTCACAGCTAGCTAAATCATTTTCTCCAAATGGTAATTGCTTCAATGTCCCAAGACATTTAAAGCTATTAAAGTCTAATGACCCAAATCTCATTTTTCCTATAAAGGTGGAAACTTTTTTTGATGCTCTAGGTTTTTCACTAATAAGTGTTTAACTGGCTACCAGTTTTACAAAATGCACAAATATGTCTATGTACATACCCCAAATCAAATACATTCAGTAAAATGATAGGTTTAGAAAATTTATATTTTTGATTATTGACTCTACCGAAAATGTCTTAAAAATCTAAAATAGTAGTTTTCATGTCCAAGTGAAAGAGATAAGGGTCACACCAAGTGACATAAAAACACACACGTGGCAATCCTATTTGTGAGGGTCTTTTGCTACTGAGACTTGCAGTCTGTATTTTATCAGAGATTTTTGACCTTCACTTGGTGAAACCCTTTGTCCTAATCATGAAAAGGTGGTATTAACTGGATATTGTTTTAAGATTTTTGGTAATTAACTCCTGTAGAAGAGTGCAAACATGGTACACAGACTTTCTTCATTGCAATTTTTCTTCTCCATGAAACACTGTTGGTCATTTTGTGAAAGTTAGTATCTTGTATTACAAAAGGTACTTAGCTAATCAAAATTTAAAAGAAAGCATGACAGTAAGAAAACAATAATCCTAAGGTATATTTATTAAAAAATTACAAAGTGTTATTTACATTTTAGAGAATCTTATTAGGCTATTTAATTTGAATGCTTACTACATTATCTTAAGTTCATATAATATTTTTTCTTATCATTCATTGCTTTGATTTTGAAGAAAAATAACAAAATATTATTTATAACAAATTCCTTTTTATCACTATTATCATTTATTCAACAAATATTTACTTATTTTTTTATCATGTAGCAGTTATTACATTAAAGGTTGAGTATTTGTTGAAGAAATAGAAAAGAAAATGAATAATTTAAAATTAGTGGCAAAGCCATTTTAATAATAAAGGAAATTAATTTAAATACAAGAAAAATATTTCAGTAACTCTAAACCAACTCAGTTTTTAGTTAGTGATCAAAAATACTGAATTGCTTGGCAGAAGGCATATAGCAAGGAGTTAACGCAACTTTATTCTGGTGCTTAAGAAACCATAATTGAGACTTTGTAAGCAGTTATGCATTTTTTTATAACTGGTACAGCTTGTCATAATCAGGAACAACTGCCTATTGTTAAACATGGAAACTGAAATTTTAAAGAGCATCTTAAAAATTTAGCTTGCAGCCGGGGTCGGTGGCTCAGCCTGTATGTAATCCCGCGCCTTTGGGAGGCTGAGGTGAGTGGATTGCCAGAGCCCGTGGGTTCGAGACCCGCCTGGGCAGCAAGACCTCATCTCTACAATAAATAAAAAAATCAGCCAGGTGTGGTAGCGCATGCTTGTAATTCCGACTACTTGGAAGGCTGAGGCGGAAGGATTGCCGGAGCCCAGCAGGTCGAGGCTGCGGTGGCCGGGAGCGGCCATTGCACTCCAGTCTGGGCGACCGAGTGAGACTCCAACTCCAAAAAAAAAATTTAGCTTGCTTCCAAAACCACATCCATTATAACAACACGAACATTTCTAACATATGTTACAGTCCCTAAATGTGTTGCTTTGTTAATGTTGAAAATAAATTCTGACAATTACCATCTTTCAACATATGACAAAACAATATAAGTTGAATTCTGTGGAGGGAAGTTTTCCAAGTCACATGTGGGGAAACCTGATATAGCAGATAGCCACATTTTTAATGAGTCAATATCCAGGTGCAACAGATGCAAGTCACAACGGTTTCAGTGAAAATTTCTATCATGGCTTCATTGGATTGTGGTTCTACTAGCTTCTGAGTTGGAAATAACAGTAGTATGACCACTGACTAAAACTGAAAGAGTAATTAGTTTATAGTGACCTGATGAGCCCTACATATCAAAACATTTTGTTATCCCTTCTCTTTAGGACCATACTTTCTATATACATGTCCACTGGGAAGGATAGCCTAGCAAACATCAGAAATATGATTAATCCAATTTCTCATTTCAGTTAGATAGTAATGCTGTAAAATGTTCTTGTAAATCAAATGGAATAAATACCTGTATTTGCTTCTTCTGTTAGTCAGAAAACAAAGATTCTGGGGCTCATTGTGTCGTGTCTGTGTGTGTGTGTGTGTGTGTGTGTGTGTGTGTGTGTGTGTGTGTGTCAACTTAGAGCCAAATCTAAAAATTGGGAAAACAAGAAATTTATTTCAAATATAAAATTAATTGCCACTTTTTAACTCTATAATTAACCTCTACAGTTTTCAAGACATCAGACTTAGAGTAACTTTTAAAGTATTAGTTTTTGTGTGTTTTGTTCTTATTCTCCTATATTTATTTCCCCAGGTCTGTAGCCACAGGTCTGACCAATTTAATCCCTTACAAACACAAACTGGATATATAAAATGTACTTTCTGGGCTAACCAATACAAGAGTGTTATAAAACACAAGACTGAATGAATTGCTAAACTTAATAGGTTTATTTTTCCAACAGAAATAGTAAAGTGCAAATTTTTAAGAGAATGATTATACATTGTGTTGTTGAATTTAAGTTAGGAGATAAAAATTTAAAAATGAATTAGCATTTATATATGTATGTGATTTTTTTTCTCATTTACATTGAGACAAGTTGAAAAAGAAGTGATAAAGATCATCTATACTGAAACAGAGAATGCTTCTAGCCTCATTTCACATTTAAAGAAAATGTGAAACCTGGAATAATATATAATAAGAAAATTGAATGTAGAAGAATTGGATAATGAAAAGAAATCAGGAAGATGAGAGACCATAATCACAGTGGTTAAACATTATAATTAGAAGAACCAAATTAATAATTGAAGATATAAAAATCAGTACAACAAAGAGCCTACTTAAGAAAATATGCACAGTAACATCACCCAATGTGTAACTATCACATTGTAGAAAAAAAAAATGTGTGCAGATGCCTATGTATGTTTGTGATGGGTGTGAAAAGAATTTTAGAAATGTGTTTTAATGAAATAAAAATTTTTAAAGTTATAAGATTAGTAAGAGCTTTAAATATGGTAAAATGTGATTTTTAATCTCCCAATAGTAATAAAGTTGTATATACATATATGATAAATATATTAACATTTCCATAAAAACTGTAAATTGGAATACAGTTTAAGTAATATCTTATACACAAAATGCAGAGATCAAAAGAAGGCAATAATTAGAAGAATATGAGAAAAATAACTACCAGAGATGATACACACACCTAAGGGAAAATGGTAGCACAATGAAAAGATAACATGCTGAATGCTGTAACAGAAAAACACTTTTTGAATGAAAGAAAATTAATGTAAAAATTCCAGAAGAAATTAATTAAGATCAAAAAGAAAAAAAGGTATAATCTGGAGAAGATGTATAATAGAAACACTGCTGTATGGTGACTAAGAACAGAGACTTGGAGGTGGCGGTAGTTTATTTCTACTCTGTACTGTCTGACACAAGTTTTATAATTTGCCTTGTCTTGTGCTATCAATGGTAAATTAAAGATAATTACATTTCTTTTGCCAAGTTTGTATAAAGATTTAATGTATTTAAACTCCTTAATATATGATGAGCCATGAAGTGACTTCTGTAGATATTTTACTATTAATATTAATAATATTATTGAATTTTCATTTTACGAAAAAATTCTGCAGACATACAGGCAACCTATAGATGTAAAACAATCAAATTTGTCTTTGATTTTTAAAAAATAGATTTAAAAAAGACAGATATAGGTTCACAGTACAATTAAGCAGAAGGTACAGAAATTTCTTATAGACTCCTGGCCCCCATACATTCATAAACTCTCCCATTATTAGCACCACCTTGGTATATTTGTTACAACTGATGAAACTACACTGACACCTCATTGTCATCCAGAGTTTATAATTTACACTGGAGTTTACTCTTGATTTACAGTAGGATTCACTCTTGATCTACGGGCTTAGACAAGTGTACAATGCCATGTATCCATCATTATAGTATACAAAGTAGTTTCCTTGCTTTAAAAATCCTTGTGCTCTGCCTATTCATCACTACTTCCCTGCTGGCAACTACTGATCTTTTTATTATCTCTACAGTTTTGCTTTTTCCAGACTGTCCTATTTTTGGAATCATATAGTAGGTTGTCTTTTCAGAATGGCTTTTTTATTCAGTAATATGCATTAAATATTCCCTCCACGTCTTTTCATGGCTTGATAATCATTTATTATGAGTGTTGAAGACTATTCCATTGTCTGTATTCAGCCACCTACTGAAGGACATTTTGGTTGCTTTCAAGTTTTGGCAATTATAAAGTCAGCATAAACATCCACATGTAGGTTTTTGTGTGAACATAAGTTTCCAACTTCTTTGGGTAAGTAACAAGGAAAACAATTGCTAAATTGTATGGTAAGAGTATAGTTAATTTGTAAAAATTGACAAAATGTCTGCCAAAGTGTTTTTACCTTTTTGCATTCCCACCAGCAATGAATGAGAGCTCCTGCTGTGCCACATCCTTGCCAGCATTTGGTGTTGTCAGTGTTCCGGATTTTGAGAATTATAATAGGTGTATAACAGTATTTTGCCAATGTTTTTATCTGGATTTCCTGATGTCATGTGATGAGTTCGAGACCTGCCTGGGCAACTTGGCGAGACCTCATCTCTACAATAAATCAAAAAATTAGCCAGGCGTGGTAGTGTGAGCCTGTAGTTCCAGCTACTTGGAAGGCTGAGGTGGAAGGATCGCCAGAGCCCAGCAGGTCGAGGCTGTGGTGGCTGGGAGCGGCCACTGCACTCCAGTCTGGGCGACAGAGTGGGACTCCAACTCAAAAAAAAAAAAGGATCAGATTAAATTGCATTGGTTGTCTTCATTTTCAGCTATGATGATCTCAAAATTACATATCCAGATATCTCACATTTTAGTTATATCTGAAAACAAAACCCCTTTTAAAAATAAATACATTAATGAATATTTGCAGAATCTTACCTAAGCTTCAAAGAACATGAAGTCTCATATATATATATAACAAGATTTGTGTTTTAGAATTTCATACTATAGGGGCCCCG